>SJYV01031288.1:0-12184 GCA_006410875.1 Neotragus pygmaeus | reverse complement strand
GCATGCTGGGCACCTACTGACCTAGGGAGTTCCTCTTTCAGTATCTTATCATTTTGCCTTTTCATACTGTTCATGGGGTTCTGAAGGCAAGAATACTGAAGTGGTTTGCCATTCCCTTCTCCAGTGGACCACATTCTGTCAGATCTCTCCACCATGACCCATCCATCTTTGGTTGTCCCATGGGCATCGCTTAGTTTCACTGAGTTAGACAAGGCTGTGGTCCTAGTGTGATTAGATTGAATAGTTTTCTGTGAGTATGATTTCAGTGTGTCTGCCCTCTGATGCCCTTTGTAACACCTACCATCTTACTTGGGTTTCTCTTACCTTTGACGTGGGATATCTCTTCACAGCTGCTCCAGCAAAGCGCTGCTGCTGCTCCTTACCTTGGATGAAGGGTATGTCCTCACCACCGCCTTTCCTGACTTTCAACATGGGATAGCTCCTCTAGGCCCTCCTGCAGCCGCACAGCCACTACTCATACTCATCACCTCATCTAGTTAACATTCCCCACCCCCCCCATGATGAGAATTTTTAAGATTTATTGATCTGGTAAATTTCAAATATACAATACAAAATTGTTAAGTATAGTGATCTCCAGAATTTATTTATCGAACTGGAAGTTTGTATCCTTTGACCATCTTCACCCAATTTCCCTACTTCTCACCCATATCTCTGTCAACCTGAAAATGATCTGTTTTTATGAGTTTTTTTTTATTATTTTGTTTATAAGAGAGATCATATGGTATATGTGGTTCTTTATCTGACTTATTTCATATGGCATAATACTTTCAAGTTTCATCCATANTTCTTCACTTTCTGCCATAAGGGTGGTGTCATCTGCATATCTGAGGTTATTGATATCTCTCCCAGTAATCTTGACTCCAGCTTGTGCTTCATCCAGCCCGTCATTTTGCATGATGTAGTCTTCATAGAAGTTAAATAAGCATGGTGACAATATACAGCCTTGATGTTCTCCTTTTCCAGTTTGGAACCAGTCCATTGTTCCATGTTTGGCTCTAACTGTTGCTCCTTGACCTGCATACAGATTTCTCAGAACACAGGTAAGGTGGTCTGGTATTTCCATCTTTTGAAGAATTTTCCAGTTTGTTGTGATCCTCAGAGTCAAAGGCTTTGCTGTAGTCAATAAAGTAGAAGCAGATATTTTTCTGGAACTGTCTTGCTTTTTCTGTGATCCAATGGATGTTGATAATTTGTCCTCTGGTTCCTCTGTAATCCAGCTTGAATATCTGGAAGTTCTCAGTTTACTTACTCCTGAAGTCTAGCTTGGAGAATTTTGAGCATTACTTGGCTACATGTGTGCCATAGGTTGAACATTCTTTCNGATAATTTGTCCTCTGGTTCCTCTGTAATCCAGCTTGAATATCTGGAAGTTCTCAGTTTACTTACTCCTGAAGTCTAGCTTGGAGAATTTTGAGCATTACTTGGCTACATGTGTGCCATAGGTTGAACATTCTTTCACATTGCCTTTCTTTGGGATTGGAATGAAAACTGACCTTTTCTAGTCCTGTGGCCACTGCTGAGTTTTCCAAATTTGCTGACATAATGAGTATAGCACTTTCAGAGCATCATCTTTTAAGACTTGAAATAGCTCAACTGGAATTCCATTATCTCCACTAGCTTTGTTTGTAGTGATGCTTTGTAAGGCCCATTTGAATTCATGTTCCAGGATGTCTGGCTCTAGGTGACTGAACACATCATCATGATCATCTAAGTCATTATTTCTTTTTTGTATCATTCTTCTGTATTCTTACCACCTCTTCTTAATATCTTCTGCTTCTGTTAGGTCCATACCGTTGCTGTCTTTTATTGTGCCCCTTTTTGCATTTAATGTTCCCTTGGTATCTCTAATTTTCTTGAAGAGATCTCTAGTCTTTCCCATTCTGTTGGTTTCCTCTATTTCTTTGCATTGATAACTGAGGAATGCTTTCTTATCTCTTCTTGCTATACTTTGGAACTCTGTATTCACATGGGCATATCTTTCTTTTTCTCCTTTGCCTTTCACTTCTCTCCTTTTCTCAGATGTTTGTAACGCCTCCTCAGACAAGGATTTTGCCTTTTTTCATTTTTTCTTTTTGGGTATGGTCTTGATTACTGCCTCCTGTACAATATCACGAACCTCCATCCATAGTTCTTCAGGCACTCTATCTATCACATCTAATCCTGTGAATTTATTTGTCACTTCTACTGTATAATCATAAAGGATTTGATTTAGGTCATACCTGAATGGTCTAGTGGTTTCCCCTATTTTATTCAATTTACATCTGAATTTTGCAATAAGGAGTTCATGATCTGAGCCACAGTCAGCTCCCAGTCTTGTTCCTAAGCTTGCATTATTTGCTGATGGAGCAGGCCTGATAGAATCTGATTTGTTTTGGGAACTTAGGCTCCTCCTGAGAGAGAATTCATCCTAGTAGAAGGAATTTTTGGTGTGTGAAATATCAAATCTTAGTAGTGAAGGGAAGAATTGAGTCTTAGATTAAAAAGATGCCTATTGAGGTGTCTTGGAAAACACTGAAATGAGAGTGAGGAAGTATTCCTTTGGTATTCCTCAACAGGGTGTAACACATAGAAAGAGACACAGTTTATCTTCCCAATGCCTCATTTTGCTCTGGAAGTAAGTGTAACTTTTTTTTTAACCTTCAATAGTCAATAACTATGGTACTTAGCAGAAGCAGTTGCAGAGGAAGGGTATCTTGTAGGCAAGGTTGATACTCGAGGAGAGAAGTGGGGGTTCTCAGCAGATGTGGTTGTTTGTAGAGAATGTAGAGGGATGCCTTGTGCTTGTGTTGTTCCTTGGTAGAGTGGTTGACATGTAAATGGCTATAGACTGCTGTAATATCATGCAAAAGAGAGATAATAGAAGAAGAAAATTTAGCTTGTTAGCACAAAACGTGTACCCTCATGTAGACACAGATAAAATTGGCCTGAAGTGTGCAGACCTCTTTTTCTGTTCTACACTGACAAATGGGGGCAAGAAGCAACAAAATAAACAGTAAAGAGAGAAGGCCTGAACTACCTCTCTCAGATAAGCTGCCCAAATTCCCAGAATACTAGGTCCTGGCAACTCCACATTCACTTACTGTAAAAGTGTAAAAGGTTAGGTTACTCCCCAGGCTGTAGAACAAGTGCCCAATTGCCCTCAGAGATAGCATATCCCTCATCCAAAAGGAAACCTAGCCTGATCTTGCATCCCGCTAATCTTTCACATTACTGCAGCTAGGCACTTCTGTTTTCTTATCATCTTCACAGAGAGCAGAGAGAGATTGTCATGATTTTTCAGGACTCTATTCTCTCCACTTTAATAGCCAAAAGCTAAAACCAAATAAACTTGTTTACAGAGAAAAACCAGCAATTTTGTCTGGTCAATTGATCTATCTCATTCTTACTGCAACTGTAATTGTGTTATTCTGACTGAGAGATTCTCAAGAGAGATTTAGAAAAATTATTCTTGGTCAAATTCACTAAGGACAGAATATTTCAAGTGGATGTGTCTGGCTAGAATCTCCCTGAACTATTCAGTAACAGCACATCAAAAGCCTGCTGAATTTTTTATTTCCCATCAGAAAAATAACAAAACCCATCTGAAACATGGGAGTGTTTTGTGGACAGATGGTGTATAGCCTACTACTAAATGCATTTTTTTTTGGCTGCTCCTTTCTTTTTCTCCCTTCAGGAGCTCTGTTTAATGGGCTGAGAGAAAGCTGTTTGCTTGCAGAATCTTATTATAGACCAGAAATACACTTGTTCCAGAGAAGAGCAATTTAATTGGTTCCAAGTCAAATGATGTTAACAGGTGTCACCTCACCAATCCAGGACTTAAAATGGGTTATTATAAACAGAACTAATACGTATTTTTCTGGCTTTTGCTCCCATTTGTTATGCAAGACTGCATGCCCCTGTAATGTTCCTCCCGATTATTTCTAGCAACTTTAGGAGGTGGTTGACATGTGCTCAGGCACACGTACTGTCAGCTACCACATAATGCCTGCCATTTTCTTGCCCTTTAGCTCAAGTTCTTCTCTGATGCCATCTGCAACTAAGGCCCGCACAGCTTAATATAAACTGCAAGGAAGTCTTGATCAGTATTTCTGCTTCTGCCAGGCTCCGTGACACTTCAGTGGAAGGACATTACATTGCTGGTTCCATGGATACACGAGATCCACGAGAAGGCACAGGTAGAGGGAGAATCTCTCTGTCCCTTTCAGTGTTCCACACTGCTGAGCTTAATTGTCAAAGAGTTATAGAGCTTTTATCCATAGCTCTCTCTCTTCCCCTAGGATCCAAACAAGCTGTAGTGGAGTATGATGGGTAGTATGTGAGTCTGGTGGCCTTGGAAGGTACCTCTAACATGTGACTGCAATTGAGGTGGACTCCAGCTGCTGTGCTCTGAAGTCATAATCAGGTTTGCACAGGCCATGCTTCCCTGGCTGCTCTCAGTCAAGAATTGAGCATGGGAGTAATACAAAGGGGGGCACCCTGAGATTCATGGGAGACTTCTGATAGATATCTTTGATATGAAGTTTCCTAACAGCTTTGTCAAACTTTGCTTAGAACTATAGTCCAACTTCCCTTCTTTTTTTTCTCTCACAGGTATTTCCACCAGTATATTTTTCTTTTTGCATATTTAGTCCCATCTTGGCATCTTGCTTTTCACAGGACCTAGATTAGCACAGGGCACCTGTTATGTGCAACAGAATAGCTTAAATATTCTCCCTTTTTCTGAACCACATATATCTTCTTGATGACTCCCCTTCAAAGGAATTTTCTCTCCCAGGTGGCTTCTAGGTCCTTTTACAAATAGACTTGATGTAGACTTCAGTTTCCTCCATCCAGGTTTGCCTGGCATGCTCAGACACATCTAGATTTCAGTAAGAGATGTGATGTGATGGAGGCTCAAATTAAGCCCTTTGCTATATATCCTAGAGCATCTATTATGATTCTTCACCAGTTCAATGAATGGTTAGAGAAACAAAAGAAATACAGGCAACTATCTTTGCTTTGGAAATTAAAATTCAGTTAGTGAGATAAAAATCACACATCTGCTACAAGTGGCTTAAAATGCAGATAATGATCATTGATTTTTCAAGGACATGAAGAGAGCTTCAAGGAATACGGTTTCGTCTTTCTCTGGGTTTCTACTTATGTGGGATAATGACAGATAAGAGCAGAAAGCTGTTTCTTTCTGTCTGTGCAGGTCCATGATCGGTTGAAGGTGAAGACGTGGAGGTGAGAGAGGCACATAATCATCATACTCATTACTGTGATGGGCTGAGCCCATCGCCTTTCATCAAGGCCTTACTGAATTCTCCCACTGTGTCAGAGACTTGTTGACTCATGAACTGACATGATGTCTTCACTTTTTGCTTCCCAAAGTAAAAAGGTGGATAGAAATTGAGAATAAATTAAATAAGTTAGTTTAGCTTATAACCAGGCATAAGAACTCAACATTGATTTTCAAAGGGTAAAATATCTTAGAGTTAAGACTGTATATAACATATGGGGTGGGAAGAAATAAATGCCAATTAGCTCTTCAATACCAACGTGAATATGCATGTTGTTTTCTTAGCAAAAGGCCTTTGGATAAATTCTAGATTAACAGGGATAGAAATAATGTCAAAGATTACCAATTTAGTATGTCCTCCTGCTGATGGGAAGAACAGCACCTTGAAAGAAAGTTAATATGGAATGTTATGTCGTGGGAATTGCTCACAGAAAAGAAAATACCTAGAGAATTAAGTAAAGCTAATTTGAAGGCAAATTTTCTTTGGTAGTGAGGTTTGAAATCTTATTATTCCACAGCCTTTTAATTGAGAGACAATATGCTGATTTTTTTTTTTTGAACTTGAAGATCCTCGGGGTTAAACGTGGGGTTGAATGGCTGTCATGTGAATTTGAGCAGCTTGCAAATTCTTCAGAAGAGAGTTAGGTCAACTAACAAGAAGCTAAATGCTCAGTATTATCTCATGATATCACAGGATAAACCATTAATATCAAGAAGCTTCTGAAGTATCTATCGGAATTTGTCAGTGCACCAGGAACAATAAGCCCTGGCATAATGTTAGACAAACTTAAATGGGACAACCAAAGAAACACTTAACAGACTCATGAATAAGCAGTAGGAGTTTATCTTTCAAGTTACGTTTCACTGGTCATTGAAATTGACCAGGTAAATAAAATAAGCAGTATTAGTGAGCTGCGTTGTGATATGTTAACCCTTCCCCATTGTATTTAGCATTTTAAATATTGGAGAGATAATTCCTATTCGATCATATACAAAATAAATGCTTGTCCCTTAAATCTAATACAAACACATGGTACAGTACAAGTAATTTAATTCTGCAAGTATTATAAAAGATAAAGGCTTTTCAAGAATCAGATTTCTTTACTGAAAATATCTTGCAAATTTGAGATTGTGTCTATGTAACCTCAAACATGACTAAAAAGTAATATAAACTTTTTTCCTTTTGGGTGCTGATATTAAATTTTCTTTATACTTTTATATTTTCAATATATTACAATAAATACATAACTTTTTAACTGGACAAAAATTAATTTTGAGTGGTTAATAAAAGAATGGGTGTGACTTAGTGAGTAGGAAAACATTCATAATATTTGAAACAATCTGGCAAAGACTTGGAAACAAAAGACAGAAATCTGACTATATTCAAGAAGTTTGCCAGTGTCTGACTGAACTATAATTTCTATATCCTACTTATTACTTCAGTAAGCCTCATCTTTTTACAAGGCATGTGAAAACAGAATGTTGTATTAAGGTTCCCCAACATTGAGTTTATATCAAAAATGAAGAAATGGAGTGGAAAGTTTTTGTTTGAGTAATATTTCTAGTTCATGAGGAATAACGGGGAAAAGTTTGGAGAAGGCAATGGCAACCCACTACAGTATTCTTGCCTGGAGAATCCCATGGACAGAGGAGGCTGGTGAGCTGCAGTCCATAGAGTCGCACAGAGTTGGACATGACTGAAGCGACTGAGCATGCATGCACACACAGGGAATTTTGTTTACGTCTTCTGCGAACACATTATTTTGATTGACTCTACCTGGGAATTCAGAGGAGAAGTTTGTTCTGTCATCTATAAAGAAAGAATTTGATGAACAAACACAATTGCTGGGGTTATGTTTAATGGATGTATTTTCAAATTCAGTTAAATACTCTGTGCTCATTCGCTCAGTCGTGTCTAACTCTTTGTGACCTCATGGACTGTAGCTTCCAGTCTCCTCTGTCCATAGGATTTTCCAGGCAAGAAGACTTGAGTGGGTTGCCATTTTCTTCTCCAGGGATCTTCCTGGCCCAGGGATGAAACCCATGTATGTTGCATTGGTGGGCAGAATCTTTACCACTGAGCCACCAGGGAAACCCTGTTAAACCCTTCAGAGGTTCCATTTACCACCAGACACCTAAAATGTTTATCACAAACTCATTTTAGTAGTCAAATTTTAGTAAATGTTTATGTTTGAATGTTACACAATTTTATCTCTTTCAGCTATATTCTATAACTCACGCTTTCCGCTAGTTTTTACCAGTTCTCCTGCTACCCCGAATCTATCCAAATGACTGAGTTTTGCTGTATGGGTTTACTGCTGTATTAGTATATTGACAAAGATATGTAAACCGTGGCTTCTACAGCTGTTTCAGATGAAACTGTATATTAATGTGTAAACTTGCAACATACAGCTTAGTCGGAAAGTTATGTGGAACAGGTGACTGGGGAGATAGCTTTCACCACTTGGACTAAAGTCAATTTTGAAGGAGCTAAAAGATGCCTATCGAATTCTGGTGCATGTGTGTGGTTTGAGGAGTGCATGTGCACGGCAGAGAATTCTTTATACTTCAAAAAAGTTGAAAGTATGGGTGGTTAAATGAAGTTACACTTTTACACCCTCATATGCTAAGTGGAAGAGGCAGCCATATGCAGTAAAAATTTGTTAATATTAGTCTATCACTCTTGGTTTACAGTGTTTTGAACACATGTTAGAGATACTTGTGAAGATGCAAAAGATGAATTTAAAACTTACATCAATTGTACCAAAAGTCAACTGGAAAGAAAAGGACTTTAAGTCCTTGAGCTTTTATTAATAATACAAATTCGCAGCCAAAGGAATAGCCTTAGTCAACACATTTCCATGTCCCCCTAAACACAAATAGCCTCCAACCTTTGGAGGTTGTTCCTTCGAGATGTTTCACCAGTGACATCACAGTGATTGCCACCTCCCTTGGACTACTTTAGGCCCTGCCCAGAGCCCAGAAGTCCAGACAGCCCGGGAGACAAGCAGGAGCTGCAGCCCAAGTAGGAGAGAGAGAGGAGAAGCCTACTGCAGCCCAGTGTGTCCTTGACCCTATTCAGGTAACAGCAGGATTTTTTAGCTTAGCATACAGTGTGTATGTGTGTACAAGTTGCAAATAAGAAAAGCACAGGAATATTTACATTTTTTAATGAAATAGACAATGCCTGTTGTACACAGTGTTTCTTAGACGAGAAAGTGAATATTATTGATTCTTGTTTTCCTGTNAGAGGAGAAGCCTACTGCAGCCCAGTGTGTCCTTGACCCTATTCAGGTAACAGCAGGATTTTTTAGCTTAGTATACAGTGTGTATGTGTGTACAAGTTGCAAATAAGAAAAGCACAGGAATATTTACATTTCTTAATGAAATAGACAATGCCTGTTGTACACAGCGTTTCTTAGACGAGAAAGTGAATATTATTGATTCTTGTTTTCCTGTTTTTTTTTTCACCTTATGGCATGTGTTTTCTCCCTTCCTATTAAAAAAATATCATACAGGAAAATATGTCTTCCATCTTTTCAAAGTCTCTGTTCAAAGAAAGTTAATATCAAACAGTTTATTCAGAGTTCTTCTGCTTTTTTCACTTTGAATCATCTACTGTGATCTTGATGTCAGGAAAGATTTAAAATGAGGCCAAAATTGTCTTTGTGGGTTAACAGCAGAAAAATGGAAGATTGCTGATCTGGGGTTTTACCTAACTTTGGTATAAATGTGTGTGAAATTAGAGCCCACTCCCTATAGTTAGCTTATATGTTGATTGAATTGGATTCATTAGAAATTCCCACCTTAATGCTGTGTTTTATTACTTTAAAAACATACAAAACAATAGCATTTAAGCTTACTATCACAGTGCAAGATATAGTAAGAGATACCATAGATAATAAAGAAGTATGATGACTGCCAATTCAGAGACCATTGAAAAAAAGTGAAGAGTCCATAAAACATACCCTTTGAACGTGATATTTATACAGATATAAATATCACTCAGGTCAAGAAATTGTCATTGGCGTGCTCCAGAATTCCATTCTTGATCACTTTTCCCTTTTGCCTCATCATCGGTAATCATCATCTTAATTGTTGAGCTAGTCTTATCCATGGTTTTCTTTATAATTTTACCATTTCTGTCTGCGTTCCTAAACAATATAGTTAAATTTCCTGTTTTGGGGTTTGAAGAAATAGAATTACATTCTGTGTTTCTTTTTGTAAATTCCTCTTTTGCTTCATAGTTATTTTTGTGAAATCTACCCATCTATTATGTGGTGCTGTAGTTCATATATTTTACTTGCTCTATAGCATTTGAAAGTATGAACATACCACATTTCACATTCATTCTATTGCTGATGAACATTTGAGTTGTTTCCAGCTAGGGATATTATGAAAACATTGCTATGAACATTCTTATGTATATAAATCCTGGTATATATGTGCTTGAGTTTCTAAATTAAGAGTGAAAGAGCCAGATAAAAGAGAATGAACATTATCAACCTCAATTTAAAAATGTCAAATTGTTTTCCCAAAGGTCAAAAATTTACACTAGCCAGGGCAGCTATTTGTGGTTATCGTCCATGTTATCACTCCTACAGGTAACCACAATCCAACAACTATTTCCAGTCTGCCAGTTCTAGTTCTGCCTCTAACTAGCTATGTGTCATCACACAAACAACTTAACCCCTCTCTAAAAGTCAGCTTCTTAGCAATAATCTTGGGAGAGAGAAAAATCACAAAACTTACCTGAGTTGTAAAAGTCCGAATTGTTGTGAAGGTCACATGAATAAAGCTCTAGCCAACTTTCAGCAACATTTTCTGAATATGCTCCTGTCGGGTCACAGTCTCATAAGATTTGACGGGACAGTTATTTTGCCTTTCCTGGGCAAAATAATGCGTTGTTTTGATCATTGTAAATAAGGCCTCATATTTTTTACATATCTTTGTACTTCTTCGGACTTACTCAAATAAATTAGTGTTTGGACCAGGATTTAACTTCATTAATAAATCCATAAGGAAGAATCTGCTTTAGAGTCTTTAGATTCTTTTGTTCTTAGGCTCCTTGCCTGAATTAATCAACTTCCTGTCCTCCTCTGCTCTGATGTACATGCTTATACATTCTCTCTATTTCCTTAATACTTCATTTTCTTCTGTTTACTTTCTCCTTCAAGCAAATCTTTGTAAAGATTTTCATTGGAAATGGTGTAGAAGGCAAAAATATAAGCAAAAATTAAAAGGAAAGTGAAACATGAATCAGTTACCATTGGTCATATTTTAAACCAACATTCAACAATGTACCTGTTAATACAATCTTATCGGAACTTATGTGTTATACCAATAATAACATAAGACATTAAAAAGGATCATTTGACTGGTTTATGCAATTAATAATTTGGTACACTAATAATAAAAGAAATATAGTAATTATAATTCATAATTCGGGGGAGACTTCCTCCCCCTGAACTTCCACTTTAGAAGATAAAACACTTTTTCCCCTTAAACTTTTTCTACTCCATAGCAGACTTTTGCTCTAAATATTTAAAAATTTATTTTTAATCTTTACTTTCATTTGGTTTGCATATACACAGTGTCAATTATGCCACATCACTGAAAGTAATAATTTTCTGTTTCTCAAAGCATGATTTTCCACAGTATTATCTATACAGACTATAAAAATACCACCCCCACTTTTTGAAGTGTTTACAATATAAGCACATCCTGGACTTGACTAAAAATAGCTGGCACAAGCCCTTGTTGAAATAGAAGTACCCATGGGGTTAACACTTGCTGTTTGGACTGAGTGCTTGTTATGTGAGGGACTTTTGGTTGACCCCAGTAGGCTCTATGCCCAATGCAGGGATTTCAAGAGGCCAAGCAGCTGTTGAAACTACTTAATGCTTTCACAGGGTTAGACAAAGATAGATCAGCTTTAAACTTGAAAAATTATGGTATCCCACCTCTATATGTAATTTGAAGCAAGAAAAATTCCAAGCCATAACTTTTTTTTTTTTTTTCTGTTTTGGTGACCTTACTTGCTGGTAGCAAAGCAAGCAAGCATGCACACACGTAAGCACAGAAGCTGGAGAAAGAAAAATGCAATATTTTGTATTTTATCAAGTGAAAGTCACTCAGTCGTATCCGACTTTGTGTGACCCCATGGACTATACAGTCCACGGGATTCTCCAGGCCAGAATACTGGAGTGGGTAGCCTTCCGCTTCTCCAGGGCATCTTTCCAACCCAGGGATTGAANATGTAGCCTGCCAGACTCTTATGTCCATGGAATTCTCCAAGCAAGAATACTGGTGTTGGTTGCCATTTCCTTCCCCAGGGGAACTTCCAGACACAGGGACTGAAACAAGGTCTGCTGCATCATAAGCAGATTCTTTAACGTCTGAGCCACCATAAATTGACAGTTTTAGGTTTGGAAAAGCTCAGAATTCCATGAAGCCTACATAGATCCAAATGTAGTCCCTTGTTCAGAGATCAGGTGCCCTAAATATCCAATGTGAATTTGAGCAAACAGCAGTTTTTCTTCGGAGTCTTTATGGTCCTTTAAGGCCAAAAGTTTTAACAGATGCTGTCTTTGTGTGAAGAGGTTTGAGCAACAGCATAGAAACAAATTCTGTGTATATTGTAACAACTTTGAACCAGTAGAAAACTTCAAATTGTTCAAATCAACTTGCAAGATTTGTGAAAATTCCATATCATAGCTACTGTAAATAGTGTTGCTATGAACATTGGGGTACATGTGTTTTTTTGAATTATGGTCTTCTCTTGTGGCTCAGATGGTAAAGCATCTGCCTATCATGCGGGAGACCTGGGTTCGATCCCTGGGTTGGGAAGATCCCCTGGAGAAGGAAATGGCAGCCCACTCC
>SJYV01031287.1:0-12012 GCA_006410875.1 Neotragus pygmaeus | reverse complement strand
GGTCTTATCAACAGTGCCTGTCACCTGTTAGTGTTAACACTTGTCAGTGAACAAGTGTGCCAGTTTACTGCCTGAACTGATCTCTTGGATACCACACCCCATTAAACATAGACAAAAATATGTGATAACTATAGTTAACAGTTACTGTGGGTAATGCAGGTTGTGATTCCTGATTAATCTAATTTGATTATATCTCTTTTGCTTTGTGAACACTGGAGAAATGCCTGCATTTCATCCCAATGAACCACAGTGCCCTGGGCCCAGTCCATCAGTGTCAGAACCATTTACCCAGGCTGCCTGCCTCTCGCTTATCTTTTTATCTTCCCTATTACCTCCATTTGGGGTTTTGAAAGAGAGTTTTTGCAACTCTGTGATTATATATACTATACTTGGGGTAGAGATATAATTACAAGAAAATCCAGAGAAGAAAAGTAGAATTGATGCTGAGCAGGGCCCTGTGGGACCCCCGGGGCATGGAGGTCCTTTTGTCCCCCATTCCTTGTAAGCAGAGCTCTTGGCCTCCATGACCTTCTCTAAGTTCCAAAGGGCAGAAGAGTTGCTAATCAAAGAAGCAGCAACAAAGCCACCTGAGAAAGAGACTCATCAAGATGAGAAGATGAACCACCTAGGACCTTGCAGAAGAAAAAATACAGGACTGTTACTGCCTTGATCCTTATCACATACTCAGCCTATGTATCCTTTNTAATTACAAGAAAATCCAGAGAAGAAAAGTAGAATTGATGCTGAGCAGGGCCCTGTGGGACCCCCGGGGCATGGAGGTCCTTTTGTCCCCCATTCCTTGTAAGCAGAGCTCTTGGCCTCCATGACCTTCTCTAAGTTCCAAAGGGCAGAAGAGTTGCTAATCAAAGAAGCAGCAACAAAGCCACCTGAGAAAGAGACTCATCAAGATGAGAAGATGAACCACCTAGGACCTTGCAGAAGAAAAAATACAGGACTGTTACTGCCTTGATCCTTATCACATACTCAGCCTATGTAACCTTTCCCTGCTCATGGGGGTGGGTGGGGAGGGGGCGTGGGACACCGTTCTTAAGATGCTGGCAGACTGTGCTCCCCCTTTGCCTGGCAAAGCAATAAAGCCAGTCTTTCTTTCTCCTCCATAACTATCTCCGTATTTCTGTTTGGCACTGGTAATGCAGACAGCCAAGATTTTGACGACAAATCTTTAAGATTATCAAGTGACTCCTGGGCTGGGAGAATTCTTGCACAATGCAGACAAAGTCTGCAGCAACTGTCCTAAGAAATCCTGTATTAACCTGGCCTCATTCTTCCCTAATTTATTGCAGTGTTTTAGAAAAACATGTCTTTTTTCTAATTACAAATATCTTACTGAAGAAAAACTGAGGAAATGACAAAAGCATAAGACAAAAAGAAAAACCACCTGAGAGAGGTAACACCTCACATGATGAAGCATTTCCTTTTCAGGCTTCCTCTGGGCCAACAAAGGTCCGTACAGTCAAAGCTATGGTTTTTCCAGTAGTCACATATGGATGTGACAGTTGGACTATAAAGAAGGCTGAGCGCCGAAGAACTGATGCTTTTGAACTGTGGTGCTGAAGACTTGATGCTTTCAAAATGCGGTGCTGGAAGTCTCTTGAAAGTCCCTTGGACAGCAAGGAGATAAAACCAGTCAATCCTAAAGGAAATCAACCCTGAATTTTCATTAGAAGGACTGATGCTGAAGCTCCGATACTTTGGCCACCTGATGTGAAGAGCCAATTCACTGGAATATTCCCAGCATCAGCCAATTCCCTGATGCTGGGAAAGGTTGAAGGCAGGAGGAGACGGGGGAGGCAGATGAGATGGTTGGATGGCTTTATCGACTCCATAGATAGCAGTTTGAGCAAACTCCAGGAAATAGTGAAGGATAGGGAAGCCTGGTGTGCTGCAGTCCATGGGGTCGCAAAGAGTCAGACAGGACTGGCGACTGAACAATGGCAACTGGGCATTTTAGATGTTTAATACAGTGTCAGCAGGGCTAGGAGGACAAAATCTTTTGAGGAAACAGACTTCTAGGTGCCAAAAGTACTGTCACAGTATGTGTGCTGTGCTTAGTTGCTCAGTCATGTCTGACTCTTTGCAATCTTCTGTTCGTGGGACTCTCCAGGCAAGAATACTGGAGTAGGTTGCCATGTCCTTCTCCAGATCTTCCCGACCGAGGGACTGAACGCAGGTCTCCCACATTGCAGGTGTTCTTTACTGTCTGAGCCACCAGTGAAGCCCTGAACACTACACATAAATTACTTGTAACCTGCTTTTCTCCATATTTGGAGGAATTTGGATCACACCTGAATTTCATCCTTGGCAGTGAATGTATAGGACCATAGTTGCTCAGTTGTGTCTGACTCTTTGTGACCCCATGGACTGTAGCCTGCCAGGCTCCTCTGTCCATGGGATTTTCTAGGCAAGAATACTGGAGTTGGTTGCTATTACCTTCTCCAGGGGATCTTCCTGACCTAGAGATTGAAACTGAGTCTCCTGCACTGCAGGCAGATTCTTTACTGTTTGAGCCACCAGGGAAGCTGCAGTCAGTGAACAGACCTCTGTGACATCTCAAAAAAGACCATACTAATTGTGCTAGACTGGAATCTCTCAAACTTTGCTGCACACTGGGGTCACCTGGGGAGCTCTGAAAAACCTCCATGATGGAAGCCCACGCAGGAAGCACCGGTGTGTTTTTTGATTCTTGCTGCCCTAGGTCTTTCTTGCAGTGTATAGGCTCTCTGTTGGGTGTGTACACTTCTCTAGTTTGGTGCTTGGGCTTAGCTGCCCCAAAGCATGTGGGATCTGTTTCCCAACCAGGGATGGAACCCATGTCTCCTGCACCAGAGGGCAGATTCTTAACCACTGAACCACCAGGGAAGTCTCAGAATCAGTGGTTCTTAATGCTCCCCAGGGGGGCCTACCATAGATTTTGAGAACCACTGTGGTACACTGTCGGCCCTCAATAAACCACATCTCCTGGTTGTCCATGCCCTGTGGAGTTCCCTCCCGGAGAGGGTTTGGCAGTGACTTGTGTTGGCCCCATGGAATAGGTTATAAGAAGAGAGATTCTGGAAGACCTCTGGCACCATGCAAGTCACTGTAACTTATGTGAAATAAACTAAACCTCATGAAGCAGAACCTCCTGAGAGAGAGAAAGCCCATTGTTTTCAGTCTCTGTTTTGGAGTGGCCTGATGGGCAGGGAGAATTGGAATAGCTGTCTTCCCCACTGTCAATGCATGCTTTTCACAGCACCACCACATCAAGCTTGAAGACCCCAACTGCTGACTCATGGGTGGTAAAGGCCTGAAAGCGCCCTCCAGTCAATGGAGGGATCTGCCCCAAGGAGACACTGCTAATGAGACAGTACGTCACCTCCCTTAGGAGGGTTGCAAACCACAGGTGAAAACGTGTTATTTCAAATTGAGGGATAGTGGTTTTGCAATATGGACATTCTCTGTGAGTGATAATACAAGAGGTTAACATTTCTAGTGGTAGTCAAACAGTCTGTAATTAAGCTACTCAGACTTATATTTAATAACTTTTTTGTTTTATTCTGCATTCCACATGTGGCAGTCCCCAAACCCAATACCTGGTTTTTCTTCCCTTTCTTATTCTTTCAGCATCTCTGTCAACACACTTTCTCCCAATAGTAAATGCAACTTGATCCTCATCTGGTGGGTACACAGAGACCCTCAAAGATCCTGGCTTTCCAGCATGGGGACCTGAGTCCCTCCTTTCAATTGTGTGCATGTCTGTCTGTGCTGGGGCTCTGCCTTGGTGAATGCCAAACGCGTAATGTACCAACTCTGAATAAATACAGGGGGCTGCTTGGAGCCCAGGGTTGAGGGTAAGATGGCAGGCTGTGTCTGGCTGGGTTCCCTTACAAAGAAAGTTGTGTTGTCCGGCAATGTGTGCCATGGTGACACCCACTAGACCCATGTCTGGAATGGGGATGTTGGGAGAAGAGGCTACACGCTGGCCACAGGATCCGAAACGGACAAGGTGTATGTTCCATCGGTGCCTTAGGTGGTGCTTCTGTTTCCCAGGCTGTCTTGCCTCACTGGCCAGGTGGCTGAGGAAGCAGTCTGAAGGCTACAGAGCTCCAAGTGGCTTCTCCAGGCCCTAGGAGAGCACAAGCCCCAAGCTAGAAGGAACTTAGAAGGGCAGGCCGTGCAGGGCTCTACAGGGATGTACATGCTTAGGGCCGCGACGACATCAGCTCTTTGTTCTCTGAAGTCAGTTTTATCCATGCAAAGCCAGCTGGCTGGCTGTTGAAGAGTCAGAGGCAATTTGGGGTTAAGAACACTTTTCCACTGCACTTACCCAGAAATAACCTTCATCTCTGGATAAACTTTTCAAACTAAAGAGGTCTCTCGTCTATGCGCTACCGAGAAATCAAAACTGAAGAAAAGGACAGTCTTACTTTAATCAAGTTCCAGAATGAGGACACACAGCTTTGAAAAGCACTGTCTCAGCAGAAGACACAAGGATGTGTGCACAAGACTGTTTCTAGAAAATACCAAAGGCCCCAAACATAGCTGCGACGTTGCCTTCTGCTCCTCCTCGATGCCATTCGGTACCCAGGGTGGGCCTGCTACTTGGTCCAGCTGACTTTGGGAATGTCATAGTGCTCTGTGAGCGTGTCCAGGTGTCTGTTGAAGTCCTGGGAAAGCCGAGGGGAAATGCCATGTCAGCAGTGCCCAGTCCCCTTTCTCCACGTTCTGTCTCCTCAGTGAACCCCCACCCTGTCTCAAATCCACCCTGCCAGGCCTTCTGGATGCACTGACCCTGGGGAGGTTGGGTAGATCTGCCAGCACTCCAATGCTCCTCTGCCAGGCTCCCAGCCTCTCGGCCCAGCCTAGCCCCTACGTGGCCCTGTCTCCCCCACCAGCACGTGACTTACCTCTACTCTCTGCTTGTGAGTTTTGGATGCTTTCTTCAGGATCCTTTCCATTTGCTGAAGAGAGGAGAGAAGTGGAGGTGAGTCACATGCCTGGTGCAGCCCAGGCCAGCACCGGATGGAAGACAAGAGCCCGGGCCAGCCTGGCTCTCACACTCAGTATGGCTGGAGGTCTCAGGATATACACCCTGCCCTCCCTCGACTCCACTCAGGAGGGTCCAACAGGGATGCCTGGCCGTAACATGCCCCACTAGGAACTCACATCAGCTGCCCTTTGGTCCGAGTGGTGGGAGACATACTACCATTGACTTAAGGAGAGACTGGTGGGAGCTGTATATATGCTTCCTGCATCCTTGCACAATTGACTGCTTTTCCAGTTTGCAGAAGAAGAAAAGTCTCAGAAAGGGTCTGAGGAAGGATGATAAATGAGGAAGGTAAAGGGCGTGACACAGAGTAGGAGCTTGAGTGACAGTGTGTGCGTGCTCAAGCGCGTCCGACTCTTTGCGACCCCATGGACTATAGCCCACCAGGCTCCTCTTGTCTATGGGATTTTTCCAGGCAAGAATACTGGAGTGGATTGCCATTCCCTTGTCCAGGAGATCTTCCCAACCCAGGGATCGAACCTGTGTCTCCTGTATCTTCTGTACTGGAGGCAGATTCTTCACCACTGAGCCTCCTAAGTGATGGTACACAGTGTCAAGAGGGCTACAAGATCCAGATCACCTTGACAAGCACAATTCTGGAACATCCATCCTGTACCACCATGCCCTCCCCCATTCCTTGCTTAACACCAGTGGTACCTGGTATGAGTTAAAAGCATGGGATGCAGTCAGACTGACCTGGGGCCACACCCGGCTCTCACTTCCTGGCCAACTCACTGTGGTGCTCCCCCACCTCCCCTGCAAATGAACCCAGCTGCCTGGTACCGCTGCCCTGGTGCAGTCCCCTACCATGCTGACTGTGGGCTGGTCCTGTGACACAGTTTACCTAACAGAATTCAGTGCCAGTGCTGAAAACATAAGAAGACCTAGCAGCTTTTGCTTTGTGTTCTTAGAAGCTAGTCATCATGCGAGCAGTCTGATGACCTTCCTGGAAAGAAAGGACCTGAAGAATGAGATGGTGTGTGGGGAGGAATGTCCTGGAAGGAGCACTGAGGTACCAGACACACCATGGTGAAGCTATCTCGGATGTTCCAGCCTGGCTGGGGCTCCAGCTCCAGCTGCTATCTGGCTATACCAGGTTCCCAGGGAGGCCAGCAGAAGAAGCACCCAATTAAATCCAGTCAACCCAGGGAAGCTTGAGATATACTGTAGACTGCCACCGTGCTGTCTCCTTTGCTGCCTCCTCATCTCCCTCTGTATCCAGCTGGTGCCCATCTAGCTGACACCCCCCCGCAAGTCTCTGCTTTGTCCATCCCTGCCTCTTCCTGCTGTCAGCCCAGTGGGGGCCATGTCTCCTCACAAGAGGCCATGCTGACTTGACCAGCTGTCGCCAATGCCAGGCACTTGGCAGGGCTCTGCCCTCCCTCCTCCCACTTCAGGCACCAAATTCACAGGCTATCATGGGTGCTGTCACATACCCCACTTCACAGACAAGAAAACACCAGGACCAGAGTGAAGAGTGGGTGACGGAGCTGGAGATGCCAAGCCTTGACCCTTTCCACCAGGCTGGAGCCTTCCTTCTAGGAGCTGTCCAGCCTGTAACACCCACTGTGCTCAATCCAACACTCTTCCATGAGGGAATCTGCATTTCCCAACTCTCCTCGCTTTGCCTGCACCTGCTCCCCCATGCCCCTCTCCTCCGTCAAACAAAACCCTCAGGAGTACTTCATTTCCAACAACAAAAATTTCACCTTGATCTTCTACCCCTCCAGCTGGAAGAGTTTCCCCATTCCCTTTGACAGCAAGACTTGTTTCGAATCCTTGTCTCCAACTCTGCCTTTCCCCACCCCCATTTGGATCCCCTCAACTCAGTCTTCCTCTCCTCCCCATCACAAATGCCAACTAACAGCTTGGAGTGCAATTGATCGCTTCTAATTAAAAAAAATTTTTTTTAAGGAATTCAGTTTCCTTATTTATGGCTGTGTGAGGGTGGGCTCTTAATGGTGGTGTTCGGTCTTTCTCGCTAGTTGTGGCAGTTGTCTCGCAGCCTGTGGGATCTTAGTTCAGTGGATCCTTAACCACTGGACCACCAGGGAAGTCCCGCTTCTTCCTCTTGGAATGCTTTCTCCACTCAGCTCCTAAGAACATGCTCTCTCCTGGTATCTTTCTGGCTTGTGCTCTTTTGGAATTTCCTCTCTCCCACCCTCTGATTGTCACAGGTCTGATCCTAGACCTCTTCTGTCATTATGCCTCCTCGAAGGATCTCATGCAGCCCCAGAACAACTACCCAGACCTTTCCTCCAAACTGCAGGTTCAGGTATCAAAGAATGTCTGTGAGAATTCTCTACTTGAATTTTTAATGGGCACTCAAATTTAACTTCTAAAACCAAGATCTTTTCTTTTTTTGGCTGCACTGGGTCTTTATTGCGCCATTCAATGTCTTCACTGCCATGCTCGCTGCCTTGCTGCACACAGGCTTAGCTGCTCCAAGATATGTGGATCTTAGTTCCCTGACCATGGATGGAACCCACATCCCTTGCACTGGAAGGCAGATTCGTAACCATTGGGGAGATGGGGAGAGAGAGAGAAAGAGAGAGAGAGAGAGAGAGAGAGTGTGTGTGTGTGTGTGCGTGCGCACGCGCGCACGCTCTGTTGCTCAGTTGCCCCAAGGACTGTAGCCCATCAGGCTCCTCTGCCCATGGAATTTTCCAGGCAAGAATACTGGAGTGGGGCAATAAGAGAAGCCACTTCAATGAGAAGGCCTCACAATGCAAGGAAGAGTAGCCACTGCTGGCCACAACTAGACAAAAGGCCCCCACAGCAGTGAAGACCCATTACAGCCAAAAATAAGTAAAATTATATGTATATAAGAATACTGGCGTGGGGTGCCCCTTCCTCCTCCAGGGGGTCTTCCTGACCCAGGGACTGGTCTATGTCTCCTGCTTTGGAAGTGAATTCTTTACCACTGGTGCCACCTGGGAAGCCCAAGAAGTCTTTAAACTAAGATCTTGCTCTCCTACTTTACAGAAACCTGCTTTACTTACAGTCCTTCCAATTTCAGTAAACCAGTACCTCCATTCACCCAGCTTCTCCCACCAAAAATCTTGATCATCCTTGATTCCTCTTTCCCAACCCACACCCAACCCATCAGCCTATCTGGCTATTCTTCCTTCAAAACCTATCCCAAACCTGATATCTTCCATTAGTTCCACTACAACTGCCCTACTCTGAGGGGACATTAGTGATCACTTTGACAGTTGTATGAGCCTCTCTCTCCCATCCCATCCCAACTCCAGCAGTAAAATCCCAGCCCTGCCTCTGACTAGATCCTTAAGGAAGCGGCTTAAGTACATTCACTTGTTAAATCCTCACCACAAACCTACAGGTTTGAGGGTGGGACTTGAGTCCATTATAGAGATGAAGAAATTAAGGTTTGGAAGGTGAGCCAGCTCGCCCAGAGTTATATCATCAAGAGCAGCAGAGACAGAATGGGACGCAATCTTGTCAAAGCCAGTGAGTTGTCTCTCTTTTTTCTCCTATGACTCAATTAGGCCTGGAAGGAATGAGTTAACTTTTGCTGATATTACTGGACCAAATTACCAATACCAGGGTTAGTGTTTCTCAGCCTGGGGACTAATGACGTTTGGGGCCAGATCAATCTTTGGTGGGCGTGGCGGGGTGGGGAGCGCACATTGTCTCAAGCACTAGCAGCACCCCTCCCCACCCCTCAACACACCCAAGTTGTAAAACAAAAAAAAAGTTGTAAAAAAAGAAAAAAAAAGTCTCTAAACATTGCCGAATTGTCTTGAGGGAGGTGGTGGGGGTGGAAACAGCATCCCGGCGGGAACCACCGGATCTAGACTGATTACTCCCTCCCCCAAGCATAATGGGCAGAACTTATCTGTCCCACGCTTACCTATCCTTCCGTCACCCGAATTTAGTAAATATTTAACATGAAGAGAATTCATTCATCAGAGCTTGAAAAAAATACAACATATTTGAAGCTGCCAGAGTTGTCATGGAAACACTTTGTGGTGACTTACAGCAGCGAGTACACTCGTTTAACGTCAACTGCGAACATCAACTGAGCACTGACTTCATGCCAGACTAAGTGCCATTTATCCACGTCACCTCATGAAAAGTTTCCATCCCTCCCATGAGACAGCATTATCCTGACTCTATTTGTGGAAACTGAGGCACCAAGAGGTGAGTCAGTGACCCAGCGTCACGGGGCAAATGAGCGACAGCGCTGGAATCCAAACCTGGGTCTCCGTCTCTCCCCTTTGTGGTCCACTCTGGCCGAAGAACCTTCTTGTCCTGCCCGCCGTTAACTCTTCCTCTCTTACTCACGCACATCTTCTCCCCGGAATTAAGGTCCTCTCTGACCGCTTTCCCTCGCCCGTGCGTCCCAGGTCTTGCCTCTGAATCCATCCAGGGAGACCCCGACCCGCGATGCGGAGCATCCCAAGGCTTCCCACCCGCCTTACCCGCTTCTCCTGCATCTTCTCGAATGCCGCTTGGGCCGGTGTCCGCTTGTCCAGTCCGCGCCGCTTCTCCTCCTCGTTCTTTTTGCTCGTTCCCATCGCTTCCAGGAGTTTCGCCTTGTCTTTGTCTTTCTTTTTCTTCTTCCTAGACGATGAGTCGGGTAGGAGAGGGGGATAACGGCGCATCAGAGGGCAACACCCAGAGGTCTCAGGGAGAGCCTTAAAGAAGAGAATACAGGATCTCCTGGAACCTCGGGACTTACCGCTTATTCACTCCGAGCTCTGCGACGCCTTTCAGCTTCAGGGGCCCCTTTTGGACCTGCTCGTAAGCCTCCATGGCCTCCTGGAAAGTTCGGGACGTAAAACGCCACACTTCCGGCTTGATAGCCCCTCCCCCGATGCCCGCCTCCCTTCGTTTTTATTGGTCATCTAGGCGGTGCGCATGCGATCTTAGAATCTTGACCTAAGCCACACTTCCGGGTTCCGGGCGGCTGGTGGGGAGAGTCAAGCTCGTCCCAGTCTTTGTATCCTGTCTCCTGCCAATGTTGCCGACTTTGTCTCTCGATCCCGATTTCCCCCGCCTTGGGCGCCTGGACCCGGGAAGCCAATTGAACACAGCCCGTATTTCCTAAAACCCAGAGTTTTCTTGGGGCTTCCCAGGTGGCTCAGACTGTAAAGAATCCGTCTGCAGTGCGGGACGTCTGGGTTCCATCCTTGGGTTGGGAAGATCCACTGGAGGAGGGCACGGCAACCCATTCCAGTATTCTTGCCTGGAGAATCCCGAGGGATGGAGGAGCCTGGTGGGCCACAGTCCATGGGGTCGCAAAGAGTCGGACACGACTGAGCGACTAAGCACAGCGCAGCAACGTTTTCTTGAGCGGTTTGCACGCATTTGGATATTGTGTTCTCTGTCCCTGCCATATTTGAGGGTTCAATGGATAAACCAGTTTTGTAAACCGTATATGTAATCGTTAGTTTTTCAGGTAAATGAGGATAGTATGTGAAATACTTTTGTGGCATTTAAAATATTTTTAAAAATCGATTTAATTGGGGTACAATTTATAGACTGAAATGCACCCATTTAAATTATACCCTTTCACGAGCATTGTAACTTGTATGTTGTTTTGTTGTTCAGTCACTAGGTCGTGTCTGACTCTGCTACCTCATGGACTGTAGCACACCAGGGTTCTCTCGGAGAAGGCAATGGCACCCCACTCCACTACTCTTGCCTAGAAAATCGCATGGGCGGAGGAGCCTGGTGGGCTGCAGTCCATGGGTTCGCGAAGAGTCGGACACGACTGAGTGACTTGACTTTCACTTTTCACTTTCATGCATTGGAGAAGGAAATGGCAACCCACTCCAGTGTTCTTGCCTGGAGAATCCCAGGGACGATGGAGCCTGGTGGGTTGCCATCTATGGGGTCGCACAGAGTCTGACACGACTGAAGCGACTTAGCAGCAGGCTTCTCTGCCCGCCACTATCTCCCGGATAGTGCCCAGACTTGCCCAGACTCATATCCATGGAGTGTGTGATGCCATCCAATCATCTCGTCCTCTGTCGTCCCCTTCTCCCGCCTTCAATCTTTTCCTGCATCAGAGTCTTTTACTGTGAGTCAGTTCTTCGCATCAGGTGGCCAAAGTATTGGAGTTTCAGCTTCAGCATCATTCCTTCCAATGANCCAATCATCTCGTCCTCTGTCGTCCCCTTCTCCCGCCTTCAATCTTTTCCTGCATCAGAGTCTTTTACTGTGAGTCAGTTCTTCGCATCAGGTGGCCAAAGTATTGGAGTTTCAGCTTCAGCATCATTCCTTCCAATGAATACTCAGAGTTGATTTCCTTGAGGATTGACTGGTTTGATCTCCTTGCTGTGCAAAGGACTCTCAAGGGTCTTCTCCAGCACCACAGTTTGAAAGCATCAATTCTTTGGCACAACTCAGCATTAAATACATTCACAGTGTTGTGCATCCATCTATTTTTTATCAGATTACAAAAGATGCAGAAACATTAACTGGGGAATATGTAATTTTAAAAAATATAGAAAAACCCAAAGAAGACAGTAGAACCCATCTGGGCCAGGGGCGGGGGGGATCTATTGCTGTGTTAATTTCTTTATTTAAATCTCTAATTTTAAAAAGTAAAAATTGGATCTTACTCCATGCTTGCTTTCTCTTTGACTCTTTTCTCTATCAGAATATCATGACTGCTTTTATGGATTTTTTTCTTTTTTCTTTTCATGTATTGAGTTAAAATTTTTTATTGTTGAATTTTTAATACTGAGGAAAACAAGGAAGAAACCTAAAATATCCCATAATTTTTTCTAACATTAAAAATAAATATATGTATATATATATATACACACACACATATGTGTGCATGCTCCATGTAAGAAAACTATGCAGTACAGAAAAGGTTAAAGAAAGAAAGAAAGAAAAAGGAAAACAAGAGTAGAAAAACAAACAAAAGAGTAGAAACTTCCCGTCTCCTTCCAAACTGATTAACATGTACATTTTGATTCTTTACAGCA
>SJYV01031284.1:451950-475631 GCA_006410875.1 Neotragus pygmaeus | reverse complement strand
GGCTGATCTCCTTCAGAATGGACTGGTTGGATCTCCTTGCAGTCCAAGGGACTCTCAAGAGTCTTCTCCAGCACCACAGTTCAAAAGCATCAATTCTTCAGCACTCAGCTTTCTTCACAGTTCAACTGTCGCATCCATACATGACCACAGGAAAAACCATAGCCTTGACTAGATGGACCTTTGTTGGCAAAGTAATGTCTCTGCTTTTGAATATGCTGTCTAGGTTGGTCATACATTTTCTTCCAAGGACTAAGCGTCTTTTAATTTCATGGCTGCAGTCATCATCTGCAGTGATTTTGGAGCCCCCCAAAATAAAGTCTGACACTGTTTCCACTGTTTCCCCATCTATTTCCCATGAAGTGATGGGACCAGATGCCATGATCTTCGTTTTCTGAATGTTGAGCTTTAAGCCAACTTTTTCACTCTCCTCTTTCACTCTCATCAAGAGGCTTTTTAGTTCCTCTGTTCCCATGGGGCAGAGGAACTAAAAAGCCTCTTGATGAGAGTGAAAGAGGAGAGTAAGGGCAGAAAGGGAAGAGGAACTAAAAAGCCTCTTGATGAGAGTGAAAAAGTTGGCTCTGTAAGTGTCTAAAATAAGGTAGTGTTCCCTATGGACACCTGTGAGATTGTGGGCCAAGGACGCTTCCAACAATTACATATAAGAAGGCAGTCATGTTACAGTGTGGTTCTGCCTCTGCTACTTTGCCTAAGGAAGAACTTGACCCTATGTGGCCAATGAGTCTTTGTCCCAGGATGTTTTGATTCAGAACTGAAACAGAGGGGGCAAGCCTTGCTTGGGTGCCCTGATTGTAGGTAAATTAAACACTCAGGGTCTATTAATAACCTTTTTTTCCTACCATGTAGAAGTGAAAAGAGCCTGGTTCTTATCAGGAAAAAAAATGAAACCAAGGGGAGAAAAAGACAGTGAGTCCTAAGGGCATTTGAATCTGTGGATCAAGCTGCTTCTAAGTCCACATTCTTGACCTTAGGTTCCCTGTGACATTCCATATTCCTTACAAACATTCTCCCCTTTCTCAATATAGTTATTTTTTTTCCTTCTTATAACCAAAAATATTCCAATTAAAATGCCATAGAGCTCTTTTTTTTCCCCCTCAAAGCATTTTATGGGATTAATGTTACATAAAACTCATTTTGGATAATGCTAGTTGTAAAAAGACAAAAATAAAACAAAAGGGGCAGCTTCTCCAAAGCTCAGCCTAAGACAGATTGTACTAAATCTGGTTCCTTTAAATTTCTACTCTGTAGCACATTATTGGTTTTATAATTAAGTGTACATATTTCTAAACATAATAATAAATTTTTGGAGCTGCAATGTTCCTTAGGAAAAAATATTGCTGAATTTTAAAATTTTACCTGTAAAGAAATGAAGGTCCAAAGAAGGTCAAAGTTTAATGCAAGATTGCACAGATAGATGACAATGATCTCAACCATACGTTTTCTAAATGTTGCAATCCACAAAAGCTTGTTACTGGGGACTCACCCTATGCAAAGATGCTTCAGATTCAGCAGAATCTCCAGATTCTGCTGCTTTGCAGGAAGTGATGTGTGCAACCTCCTAGGTGTTTCTCAGAGGCCCACTACTTTCCTTGAACTTATTTTCTGTTTTACACTGTTGGATCATGGTGACAACTTCAGCAGTCATTATAGCCTCACAGATGGAAAGCACAAGTTAAGATAAGTGGATCTACCCCAGCAGCAGAGTCCCTGGGCAGTCTCATGGAGCAGAGCCCATCACCTGTTCTGGAATTTTATTTAAGAGACAAGTCAACCCTTGCTTTGTCTGAGCTCTTATACTTGGGCTCTCTTTGTTGCAGCTGCTGGTCTTATACCTGAACTAATACTCCCCCCAAATAAATCTTTGTAAGTACTGTAAGAAACTAGTAAACAGTGTAAGCAATGGGCACACAATGTGTGTGTGCTCGGTCGCTCAGTCGTACTCAACTCTTTGGGACCCCAGGGACTGTAGCCTACCAGGCTCTTCTGTCCATGAAAATTCTCAAGCAAGAATACAGGAGTAGGTTGCCATTTTCTTCTCCAGAGCATCTTCCCAATCCAGGGATTGGCAAGTTGTTTCTTTACCACTGATGCCACCTCAGAACCCTGAGTGCACAATAGCTTTTATTATTTTAATTTTTAATAGCTTTTGTTATTTTCGTTTTTTGCTGAATATATCTGGCCTCTTTTGTAGCTGACACTTCAGATACTGTTATTGGTTCCTGAGTTCAATTCTGTTTTCCTCAGTAACTCATTGGATCCATGCTAGTAACTATGGACCAAAGCACCCTACTCTATGTCAATCTTTGGTTTGGGAAACCTGGTCTGAGTCAGAGTTCTGGGGTTCTAATTGTCCAGGAATTAAGGTTATGGATTCATAGACCTAATAGCAGAATCCACGTTTCATTATACTTTGCTTTCAGAGAGAAATTCATTCTTTTTGAAGACTAAAGCATTGTGCTGGTTATTTTGTGTTCATCTTTCAATTAATATGGCATATGTTCTCACTTTTTAGTTTACCATAGATCTTGTAATAAGGAGAAATCTCAGAGAAGTGAGAGAGTGATCTACCTGCTTAATTCTCTATGAGCTGCCAAGCTGGACACTAATTAGTGCTCAAATGAGCAGTGATTTTCTGTCTGGGGTGATGCCCAGAAGGTTATGATCCAAGATGATCTACTATTCAGGCTCCTGAGCTATCACTTGGGGGGGGTCATTTTTTTTTTTTTTACTAATGCCACTTTATTCTATTTCACAGATACAGATATTCTATCCCTGCCAACAAATCAGATTTCAAAAAAGGACAGCAGAGTGAAGGTAAAAAAAGAAAATGAGGGAATTGTATAACTGAATATACTATATTGAAGTTAGGTCATTTTTTAATTTTTAAATGGGATCCAAAGTGCCTTTGTACTGACATATGAAACCATCAGTTCTTTTATTATTTTAATGAATCTCACACAGTGGTAATGACCAGGAAGACAAAGACACCTTCAGAAAAAAGGCTTATTAACTTTAATACAGGGAACGCTGGCTTTGCTTGAAGACTCAGTGGTTAGAGAACGATTACCGGGGAAATGCCGCCCAGTCTGAGCCAGTGCAGATCCGGACATGGATGTATAAAGACATTATTAATTTGGATGAAAGTTTTGTTTTTGCCAATATATCTTTTATTTGGCTACAGATAAGAGGATTGTTCAGAACTTTTCAAAAGACCTTTAGTATGCTATTTATTAGAGAAACATTCATTTAATCAAATAACACTCACTTTATAGAGGAAGAACTATTCCTCAGCTTTCAGGGCCATAGGTCATACGCTGGAGTATGGCTTTGGTCACTGACAGTGCTGACATGATGGAGATTTTTTTCTCCTTCCCTTATGAGGATTCCTTTCTGTAACCTCTGGCTGCATTAGAAACTTCACTGCTTTACAGAAACAATTGCTCTTTGTTCTCATGGCCAAATGAAAGCTCTTGTTTTCCAGTCCAGTTCTGCTGGCAGGTTAGATGCAATCAGGAGTGTCATCAAGGGGAGATGAGAATATGCAGAATATAACCACTTGTTGTTTTTCAAGGCAAAATGCCCACTTTTTTGGTTAAGTCAAAGCTAAGCACATGTGAGAGGAAAGAAGCCTAAACTGTGGCTCTTTCAATGTGATGGTTAATGCTTTGCTCAAAGTGATGGTTGAGAGTGTCAACATTTCTGACCATTTTCCTAAGACAGACACTTACACAGACAGATATTTTTACATGTCTCAGAAACTCTGAGATCAAATATGCTACATTAAATAATCCATAATACCAACACCTTAGCTCTTGTTCAGGAATCTTTTACATGATGTCTTTAGTAGAAATCCTATAATAAAATGATCTGGGGGAAGAAAAATGACTAAAAGTATGCAGAGGAGTCTCATTTGTTTCAGGTTTTAGGATTTTTGGCTAGGTTGTTATCACACTGTGCTAGATCTTCCCCTTGCCACAAATTCTTCATTTTTCATCATGTTAATTTGCTGAGACAACTCTTTGATTCTTTGGTCATTATATATGAAGTATATCTGTAAAGTACAGTGATGCCTACTTTCCTGTGGTAGGTAAAGGTCAGGGTATTGAAAAGATTCACCTTTGTGATTGTAATTCTAACATTATCTAAAAGCAGAAAAGTTAAAGGAGATGCTAAAATGTAACTTAGGGAAGTATCATCATAGCCAAGAGGTATTGTTAGAAACTGTATGACTAGTGTTTTCAGAGACACGTGAATGGTGTAAATACACAGAGAGAGGGAGCAGGGGCTAAAGTCAGTTCGAATTCCAGAACACAACTTGTCCTGGGAGTCATTAGAGAGAAGGGCAGGTCATTGAAGAATCATGGAAGAGGAAATTTGAAGAAAAAGAAGATGAACATTATTGTTAAATGTAGCAGCGTTTGAAGACTGAGAAGAGACCATTATGAGTATTGAAAGAGAATAGGGTCTCAGGGGAATTATTAGGCTAAAGAATATTCTCAAGCAGAAAAATTTCAAAAACATTCATTTAGCCATCTGGTATTTTAAAAAAAGGAACATTTTTTCCTGTGTTTTGAAAGGAAAGATTTGACTTTTAATGAGAAGTCTGCATTTCATCTTAAAGGAAGAAAACACATCTTAAGCTTAATTATTCTCCACAGGAAAATCCTGTGTGTGTTGTATGCTTAGTATACATTAAACATTTTTCAGCTAAGTTTTGTCTGGTGTAACACACATATATATGAGTAGACAATGTATATATGTTCTGAGATTTTTTTTTTAGCTCTTAGTTCATGATTATAGCAAATAATATTGACTTGGACAGAATAAAAAATTCTGGTTGTCTCCAAGATGCTTATTTGAAGGCACTGATTCATGACATATATTGTGGAGTCAGTTTTGCCAGATCTGCTAGTGATGGTAAAAGAAGTTAAGCTTTTGTTAGGAAAATAATAGCCTTGGGAATCAGATATAAGTGCCTATCATGATATTTTTATCTGTTTATCCAGTGATACTTTTTTTGTAGGTTTCTTATAAGGATTAATTGAAATAAAACATATGAAAGTACTTTTAGGATTAGATTTCTATGCAAATGAATGGCATATGTAAATTTTGTGTATAAGGATATGATATGTCAAAGTCTCTGGGAAAGCATGTATATGATATTTATACTAAACTTCAAGCTGAGGACTGGAAAAACGTGTTCCAGGCTCTGGCAGATGTTCTCTGATCAAATGATGTTTTTGTGAAAATTTATGTAAAATGTTCAGCTGATGGAGGATTAAACATGAAAGGACAGTATAATGGGTTTGCTTTTGGTTAAAAAGATCCATTTATTCAAGTTTGTGTGTTATTTTAGTCATGTGTTTTAGATCTAGTAATGGATGTAATGGGAGTTTCAGATGAGGCTTCTAAACTATTTATATTTTGAATTTTTATACCGGATTCCATTAGGATTTAAGACATTTTGCAATAAAATCACAAACAGTAAATGGTAAACTACACATAAGAAATTGAAAAAATATATATCCAAGGAAAAAAAAAGTAGAAACCAAAGGAGAAAAATAGAATGAATGCAGTAAGGGCTTAGAAAGTTCTAATGGTTATGCCACAAATATTATGCAGTTTTTCCAACTGAAAAATAAATATAATAAATGATTTTTATAGAAAATGTTAAAGCACAAAAGCTGTAAAATAAGAAATGAATATCTCCTATAATTTATCTACCCATAAGTAACTATTAACATTTTGATGAGCATCATTTCAGCAATTTTGCTCTGTATTAATACAAACCTACTTTTTTATATAGGTTTGGGTTTTTATTTCACATATTGCTCTTTGTACTGCAGTATATCTGATCATTTTTCATGCCTTTGAAAATTCTTTAAGAAATTATTTTAAATTGCTGCAAACTAGGTATGAGCTGTCTCTTATNTTCTATTTCTTTTCCCTTTTTTGTATCTTCTTTGATGATTCTTTGCAAGACTTGTTTTCTTATTAGTATATATATATTTTTCTTGGCAATAAGTTATAAGAGGTTTTTATATATTCAAGATTCAAGTATTTTTATCAAATATGGATATTGCAAATATTTTCTCCCTGTTGGTTATGCTTTAATTTTAAAATTACTTTTGAAGAGCATAAGCTTATAATTTTTGTGAGGTCTAATTTATCAGCTTTGTTTTATCAGCTTTATGGTTTGTGTATTTTAAAAAATAATTTTAATCCTTACTTTTAGGTGTATACTTAATTTGGGATCAATTTTTGAATAAAGTGAAGGATAAACTTTAAGATTTATTTTTTCCCCTTTGGCATATAAATGTCCAATTGTTGCAGCATTGTTTTTGGAAAGATTATGCTTTCCTCACTGAATTATCTTGGTACCATTGGTCAAAAATAACGTGACCATATCTGTATGGGTCTATATCTAATATCCTCATTCCATTTTGTTAATCTGCATGTCTAATCTTTATGGTGTATCATACTACTTTGATGCCAATGTTTTAGCCAATACTTAATATTAAAGTATTAAAATCAGGTAGTGTGGATTCTCCAACTTTGATTTTTGTCTTCAAAATTTTTGACTATGCTCTGCCCTTTGCTATTCTATAATATGTTTAGAGTCAACTTGTAAATTTCTGTTAAAATGTATGTTGCAGTTTGTTTCTTAATATGATAAATCTATAGATCAGTTTGATCCCTAGTCCAGGAAGATCCCCTGGAGAAGGAAACAGCAGCCCACTCCAGCATTCTTGCTTGGGAAATGTCATGGAGAGAGGAGCCTGGTGGGCTACAGTCCATGGGGCTGCAAAGAGTTGGACACATCTGAAGTGACAGAGCTTCCCTGGAGGTGCTAGTGGTAAAGAACCCACCTACCAACGCATGAGACTTAAGAAACACTGGTTCGATCCCTGGGTCAGGAAGATTCCTTGAAGGATAGCATGGCCACCCACTCCTGTATTCTTGCCTAGAGAACCCCGTGGACAGAGAAGCCTGTCAGGCTGCAGTCCATAGGGTCTCAAAGAGTCAGACGCAACTGAAATCACTTAGCATGCAAAACGAAGCGGCTGAACAACAACAAACAGATCAGCTTGGAGAAAACTGATGTCTTAACAACACTGAGTCTTTCCAGGAATGCATACGCTGTCTCTCCACTCATTTGGGATTTTTTTGGTAGTATTCAGCATATAAATCTTTGCACTTAGTTTTTAGATTCATCTCTAAATATTTCACATAAATTATTTCCATTGTTTAGTACCTGATGATTTTAGAGTGTGGTGGTCGTTGGTTATGCTCCAGTTCTTCTTTTATTGATCTTTTGTTAAGTTTGTCCTTCACTGCTTTCTTGAAGATGTGACATGCTTTGGCCAATATGACATTTCTAAGCGGAAGTCTTTGAAACTTTATGGCAATTCACCCCTTCCTGTTGCCCCCTCACCATGGAAAAGTTGTAGGAAGAATGGTGTATCTTTATGATGTATGTGCATGTCAAGGTCATTAGAATGTAGGGTATGCTGAATGTGAGGAAGCCTAGAAAAGCATTGGTCAAGATTATAGAGACATTTAGTACCATTTCAAAGCAAGGGTGCAACTTCTGAAGACTTGTAAAAGGGAAATAGAGTGCCCAGAGCTGAGCTACAGATTGACAAATCTAGGATAGGTCAGAGAGGGCAATGGCACTCTTGCCTGGAAAATCCCATGGATGGAAGAGCCTGGTAGGCTGCAGTCCATGGAGTCGCTGAGAGTTGGACGTGACTCAGTGACTTCACTTTCACTTTTCACTTTCATGCATTGGAGAAGGAAATGGCAGCCCACTCCACTGTGCTTGCCTGGAGAATCCCAGGGACGGGGGAGCCTGGTGGGCTGCCGTCTATGGGTTCTCACAGAGTCGGACGCAACTGAAGCGACTTAGCAGCAGCAGCAGACTGAAAAGGAAGAGGTACTAATGATACCCCTTTAGGAAACTATTCCTCTAGTCTGTTGATGAAGAGGGTCATCTGTGTTTGTATCAATAATAGGGCAAATGGAAAGGATAAAAGAAAATGAAATACTGGTAGAGAGAAGAATCAGGAATTGATACCTGATTGAATGTAGTAAATAGAGAAGCGGGAGACTCTTTCAGGAAAGAAGTTCTATGGCCATATTGTAGAGGATTTTTCTTTTTAGGGCACTATTTGGAAAATATTCATGTTTCTGTGTCAATATATAGGGAGCTACTGTGGGGCATTCTCCTTGTCAAGATTTTCATTTTTGCTGAGATATGAAATGGGGTTCCTGCTGTCTCCCTGTCATGGGATGAAAGGAAAGAGACACAGTGGCAGAGAAAGATTCTTCTAAATTCTGACTCAATGAGAAATAGCTTCCTACTTATTACTAAAGACAGTGAAGGTGCTTCATGTATCCTGGTTTCTCCTAGCACTTTAAGTACTACTCTGTGCAATCATGAACTGGCTGTCCTTAGCATATTTCTAACTTTGATTCTAGGACCTCTTATGAGACTGAGTTTCATTTTTCTTACTTTTAAAATCGGGAGTGTGGTTTTCAACATCTGCATCAGCTTATAAACATGAGAGACGAAGTGTGGACATAACTATGTTTATTCTCACTGGAGAATGAAGTTTGGTGCTTTTCCAACCTTACTTTCTCGTGTGGGAGACAAACATACTTTCATCAGTTTTAAGTGCCTTCCCTCTCCTGTGTTCTTTCCAGACTCTATACAGCTTGAAGCTGGACTGCCTGTGAGAATGACTGTGACCTGCTGCCAGTTTTCTGAGTTTTGGCTCTACTGTCTAATACACGGAATTTTCTCCTTTGATTTTGGAATTGTAGTGCTCTAGTAATGCCCCAGCCCCACTCCAGTACTCTTGCCTGGAAAATCCCATGGACGGAGGAGCCTGGTAGGCTGCAGTCCATGGNAGTTTTGGCTCTACTGTCTAATACACGGAATTTTCTCCTTTGATTTTGGAATTGTAGTGCTCTAGTAATGCCCCAGCCCCACTCCAGTACTCTTGCCTGGAAAATCCCATGGACGGAGGAGCCTGGTAGGCTGCAGTCCATGGAGTCACAAAGAGTTTGACACGACTGAAGCTACTTAGCAGCAGCAGCAATGCCCCAGAGCACACCTTTCCTGCAGCATATCCATTTTGACTCCTAGGTCCCGGGCTTTGACATATATTCATGCACAATGAAGGAGTTGCATGTATCTTATCTTATCTTTCTGTTAGCCCGGAAAGCACACACATTAGAGAAAAACACCCTCATTGTAAGCCCTACAGTTGTCAATTTTGTCAGTATTGTATGCCTTGAGGACTGATCTGACCACAACCAGCAGCTGCTTACATTTGGGTTGGGGAAGCCATGTCTTTTTCACCTTTTAAAGTGAGGCAGTATGTCTGTGTGCATGCTAAGTCGCTTCAGTTGTGTCTGACTCTTTGGGACCTTGTGAACTGTAGCCCATCAGGCTGTTCTATCCATGGGATTCTCCAGGCAAGAATACTGGAGGGGGCTGCCATTTCCTTCTCTTGGGGGATCTTCCCAACCCAAGGATCAAACCCTCATCTCTTATGTCTTCTGCATTGGCAGGTGGGTTCTTTACCCATTAGCACCACCTGGGAAAAGCAGTAAAAAAATGTGGTTCGACAATAATCTAAACACACCCATTAGATAAGGATATATACATCAGAGTCTAAGGCAGTCATGGAGCTAAGTCTAGTTGCTTCTCTTTACTGTTGAACAGTGTATAAAGAATGACTTTGGAAGTTGCCTAGCTAGGAACCAGAAACTTCAAATAATCATTAGAATAATTGTCATCAAAACAAAAGTAGGCCTTCTCCTTTGCATTTTCTATTAGAATTTAGTGAATAATAATAATGAAAAAATATGCAGTGGAAACAATGCCCCCAGCTGAGTGTTAAAATCTGTTGTTAATCTAGGATGTTTTAAAAATTGAGAAGAGGGTTGCAGCTGCCTGTTGTGTCTTTCAAGTGGTATCCAGACAGCATAGTGGCCTTAGCCAATTTACAGAGAAACTCACAGGTGGACCAGGTTTTTTCATGAACTCTTTCTTCCTATTTCTTCTGTTTCTCTTATTCCTCTTGATCTCTGGTCTCTCAGTTTACCTCTGTGCATCATTTTTCATGTTGACCAACTCTTAAATATCATTCCTTTTTTCCTAAGTGATAAAATAGTGATGAATTTACCTTCCATCTTATAATATGCTTTTGAGAAGTTATATGTAAAATATTATTTTTACATTATACTTGATATATTTGTTTGTCTATTTTGGTATTCATTTCAATTTGATTTTTATGTCTTTGGATGAGTTTAGGACATTTAGGGACTTTTTCTTGAAACTCCTAATCACCAAATTTCCTCTTGTATAAGAGTGGCTGTGTCAATAGTGATTAAATAATTAATAATAATGAAATTAATTAATATTAAATTAGTAGCAAACACCCTCTTCCAACAACACAAGAGAAGACTCTACACATGGACATCATCAGATGGTCAACACCNGCCTGCCCCCAAACACTTGCTGGGCTGGGGAGGGACATAAATGATCACATGTCAGTGACCACTGATATCAAGTGGCACTCAACACTCCTTTTGTTTCACAACGTCTCTCTTGCCCAAACTCCTCAGCACCCACCACTGCGCTTCACAACCACACCTGGATCTTGACTCTGATCGTGGGCCTATAAAAGGGTAAAACGCTTTCACTCATTCCAAAGCCAACACTTGCCCCGTCGTGGGTTTCACCCACTTCTGCCACAACTCCCCACCCTCTTGTTTAAGCCTTCTTCACTGGGTTACTCACATCGACACACAGACACACTCTGGCATCTGCTAAAGAGATACATCCCCCGCAACCCCTCAACTCCAGCCAAAACACCACTTCCTCCCTCCTTCCCACAGTGAAATTTCGGGAAATGATAAAATTTCTCTTTCACCAGTATTTATCTTCACAAGTAGCCCCACCACTTCACTGAAATGGGCTTACTCAGTGACCTTCATGTTGTTAAATCCAAGGTCATCTTTCCAGTCTCACCCTAGTGATGCTCCATGAAAAAGCAGACTAACAGACCACCTCCCTTCTCAAAATGCCATTATCCCTCAGCCTTGGTGACACACAGCAAGATCTCCATGTGTCAGCTCCGTGCTCCAGGCAGGCACTCAGAGGCTCAGTTACATTTGGAGGGTGGCTAAGACAGAAGATGCATATGAACAACTGCAGGGGAGCCACTCAGGACAGAGGTCAGCATAGAAGGGCCCATGCATACTAATTAAGCATCAAGTCCTCTCAGAAAGACATAACTAGCAGCCTAGGGTGATGGTTGATTCTAGAGGTTAGCTCTAGTCACTATGCTCATCACATTTGAGCACCATTATGGTCAAAAGGTTCACGTATTGCTGAAGCCTGGCTTGGAGAATTTTGAGCATTACTTTACTAGCGTGTGAGATGAGNGTTGCAGCTGCCTGTTGTGTCTTTCAAGTGGTATCCAGACAGCATAGTGGCCTTAGCCAATTTACAGAGAAACTCACAGGTGGACCAGGTTTTTTCATGAACTCTTTCTTCCTATTTCTTCTGTTTCTCTTATTCCTCTTGATCTCTGGTCTCTCAGTTTACCTCTGTGCATCATTTTTCATGTTGACCAACTCTTAAATATCATTCCTTTTTTCCTAAGTGATAAAATAGTGATGAATTTACCTTCCATCTTATAATATGCTTTTGAGAAGTTATATGTAAAATATTATTTTTACATTATACTTGATATATTTGTTTGTCTATTTTGGTATTCATTTCAATTTGATTTTTATGTCTTTGGATGAGTTTAGGACATTTAGGGACTTTTTCTTGAAACTCCTAATCACCAAATTTCCTCTTGTATAAGAGTGGCTGTGTCAATAGTGATTAAATAATTAATAATAATGAAATTAATTAATATTAAATTAGTAGCAAACACCCTCTTCCAACAACACAAGAGAAGACTCTACACATGGACATCATCAGATGGTCAACACCAAAATCAGATTGATTATAGTCTTTTCAGGCAAAGATGGAGAAGCTCTATACAGTCAGCAAAAACAAGACTGGGATCTGACTGTGGCTCAGATCATGAACCCCTTATTGCCAAATTCAGACTTAAATTGAAGAAAGTGGGGAAAACCAGTAGACAATTCAAATAGGACCTAAATCACATCCCTAATGATTATACAGTGGAAGTGAGCAATAGATTTAAGGGCCTAGATCAGATAGACAGAGTGCCTAATGAACAAAGGACGGAGATTCATGACATTGTACAGGAGACAGGGAACAAGATCACCCCCAAGAAAAAGAAATGCAAAAGAACAAAATGGCTGTCTGAGGAGGCCTTACAAATAGCTGTGAAAAGAAGAGAAGCCAAAAGCAAAGGAGAAAAGGACAGATATACCCATTTGAATACAGAGTTACAAAGAATGGAAAGGAGAGATAAGAAAGCCTTCCTCAGTGATCAGTGCAAAGAAATAGAGGAAAACAATAGAATGGGAAAGACTAGAGATCTCTTCAAAAAAATTAGAGATTCCAAGGAAACATTTCATGCAAAGATGGGCTCAATAAAGGATAGAAATGATATGGACCTAACAGAGCAGAAGATATTAAGAAGAGGTGGCAAGGAAGAACTGTACAAAAAATATATTCATGACCCAAATAATCACAATGGTGTGATCACTCACCTAGAGCCAGACATCCTGGAATGTGAAGTCAAGTAGGCCGTAGAAAGCATCACTACAAACAAAGCTAGTGGAGGTGATGAAATTCTAGTTGAGTTATTTCAAATTCTAAAAGATGATGCTGTGAAAGTGCTGCACTCAGTATATCAGCAAATTTGGAAAACTTTGGCAGTTGCAACAAGACTGGAAAAGGTTAGTTTTCATTTCAATCCAAAANTGGAGGTGATGAAATTCTAGTTGAGTTATTTCAAATTCTAAAAGATGATGCTGTGAAAGTGCTGCACTCAGTATATCAGCAAATTTGGAAAACTTTGGCAGTTGCAACAAGACTGGAAAAGGTTAGTTTTCATTCCAATCCAAAAGAAAGGCAATACCAAAGAATGCTCAAACTACCACACAATTGCACTCATCTGACACACTAGTAAAGTAATACTCTAAATTGTCCAAGTCAGGCTTCGACAATATGTGAACCATGAACTTCCAGATGTTCAAGCTGGATTTAGAAAAGGCAGAAGAATCAGAGATCAAATTGCCAACATTCGCTGGATGATTGAAAAAGCAAGAGAGTTCCAGAAAAACACCTACTTCTGCATTATTTACTATGTCAAAGCCTTTGACTCTGTTGATCACAACAAATTGTGGGAAATTCTTCAAGAGATGGAAATACCAGACCACCTGACCTGCTTCTTAAGAAATCTGAATGCAGGTTATGAAGCAACAGTTAGAACTGGACATGGGACAACAGACTGGTTCCAAATAGGGAAAGGAGTATGTCAAGGATGTATATTGTCACTGTGTTTATCTAAATTATATGCAGAGTACATCATGAGAAACTCGGCTGGATGAAGTAAGCTGGAATCAAGATTGCCAGGAGAAATATCTATAACCTCAGATATGCAGATGACACCACACTTATGGCGGAAAGTGAAGAAGAACTAAAGTGAAAACTTGCTTTAAAGCTCAACATTCAGAAAACTAAGGTCATGGCATCCAGTCCCATCACTTCATGGCCAATAGATGGGGAAACAGTGGAAACAGTGGTTGACTTTATTTTGGGGGCTCCAAAATCACTGCAGATGGTGATTGCCGCCGTGAAATTAAGTGACTCTTACTCCTTGGAAGGTAAGTTATGACCAACCTAGACAGCATATTGAAAAGCAGAGAGACTACTTTGCCAACAAATGTCTGTCTAGTCAAGGCTATGGTTTTTCCAGTAGTAATGTATGGATGTGAGAGTTAGACTTTAAAGAAAGCTGAGCGCTGAAGAATTGATGCTTTTGAACTATGGTCTTGGAGAAGACTCTTGAGAGTCCCTTGCACTGCAAGGAGATCCAACCAGTCCATCCCAAAGGAGATCAGTCCTGGATGTTCATTGGAGGGACTGATGTTGAAGCTGAAACTCCAATGCTTTGGCCACCTGATGTGAAGAGCTGACTCATTGGAAAAGACCCAGACGCTGGGAAAGATTGGAGGCAGGAGGTGAAGGGGATTACAGAAGATGAGTTGGTTGGCTGGCATCACCAACTCAATGGGCATGAGTTTGAGTAAACTCCAGGAGTTGGTGATGGATAGGGAGGCCTGGCGTGCTGCAGTCCATGGGGCCATAGTCAGACACGACTGAGTGATTAAACTTATTTTAATATTAATTATTAAATTAAATCTTTAGTCCTTAATAAGTTAATGTAAAAATAACTTAATTACTTGATTAGCACTGAGGAAATGGAAACTGACATAACTTTTTTTAATCAAAATATAAATCTAACACATTTGTATGTTTATCAGTGTAAACTGACAGTAGAAGATTGTTTCCTTGAGATTATTGTGATTATTTGACTTTAGCTGAGAATATTATTAGACTCTGTAAAATACAGGTATTGTCAACTGGAAGCACTTGTACACACAGAGGTCTGACTTCAGTTGTCTATGTATAGGAAGAAAAATGAACTTCAAAAGAAGCTTTCTTGTTAAGAAACAATTTGAATACACAGAAAAATAATGGATTGAGAAGACCAGTTTTAAGAAGGAACAATAATACACCACCATTTCATCTTCCATGAAGGATCTTAAAGAGATATTTAAAAAAATTAGAATTTGAAGTAAGAATTTCTGGGCACATGACTGTTGAATAAAATTTACTGATTATAGATTCCTCTATCACTGTCATAATCGGTGGTTAACTTGGATGACCATAGACATAGCCTTAACACTTACAAAGATATAAATACTTTTAAAGCTTGGCATTTTTCTAATAGGTCCGATAGTCAGAGGAAAATATGTTTGTAGTTCTGAACTTACAAGTTGCTTAACTTTTGTGAGGGAGTAACTTTGGTGCCAGGAGGATCTGGTTCACATTTTCCTTTCTTTTTCTTGTACTGTATGTCAATACAGAGGGTGTAGTTCCCCACTCAATTAGACACGGTCCCTCCCCAGTGGGTTTAACACTAAAAATAAATGGGTTTCCAATCAGACTGGTGTTGTTCGTTCACAAAAGGAAAATAATTTCAAATCAAAGCATGTGTCTGTGCAAACTCATACTGCTGATATGTACCAAAAAAAAAAAAAAGAGGTTTAGTTTACACATGTTTTTTATTGCCACACAGGGATACAAATGGGAAAATTAGGCTATAAGACTTGATTAAAGTTTCAGTATATGGGCATTTTTAAAAAAGTGTCCATGGAACAGTGTTCTGACATTTTCCCCTGGCTTTGCTATCCTGTTGGGTAGCAGCAGGCCCCTCTATAGCAAGCAAGCTTAATGCTTATTAATGCCAAAATCTCTTCCCACGTGGTATAGATCTGTCTCTTTTCTCTGAAATGTGCTCTCTTGCATGCAGAAATCCTTCCTATATTCCCTCTGAAGAAATCATCTCTAATTTGAAAACCTCTGTAGATGGAATCCATACATAATTTTACTATTTGGGGAGGAAGAAGTACTCTTCTTTGGATACTGGATGATAATAGATTTTGTGGATATGACAGTAATATGGCCAGATTCTCTGTGAAATGAATTGCTTTCCTGGTGTTATTTGAAAGAAGAAGAACAGCTCTTGTTATTGAAGGAATTGCTTCCTTTCATCAAAAATTCTGATGTATCTGATTGACACCAAAGATATTCCCTTTCTGTCTATGCTGAGATTCTGCCATTGGCCTGAGGTTTGAAACTGCAGATGTCCACTACCAGACCAGAAGCATTATTTTTCGAGTAGTTTCTTACTTTTTAGCATCAAAACTGAAGATATGATCACTAAATCTCTTCTTTGTATAATAGCTTAAAAATGGAGAGGCGTTTCTGGCTAAGATGGAATTCTACATTTTGAACATTTTTTAAGGGAGGATGAGAAGCAGATTGTCGTTGATTATTCATAGTGTGTTCTTAGAGAGGAGTTTAATAAGCACAGTGTTCTAGAAAACACAGCTTTGGAAGGGTCACATTGCCTGGCCACATGTTATGTATTAAGGAGAATTAATGCGATCGGAGATAATTTCTGCTATGGTGTTACTGCTGCTTGTTAGTGCAGGAGCTGGAGGGTACGTGAACTAAATGTTCCTTAGTTCACAGGGTGGTGCATGATGCATTTTCTTGGCTCTCCCGACAAAGCCATAAATTGATTGAATGAACTGAAAAAGAAATCCAAAAGAATTTTCAGGGGGCAAGTACTCATTGGGGGCTATTCTTGACCAAATGGTGACTTGGCTGTGTTATCTGAACAACATCACATAATCTCTAATTGCTCCAGTTACTTCATAGGTCAAGTACAACTCTGTCTGTGTCTACATGGCACCACCACAACTATTTGAAATCAAAGCATTGTGTCTTAAAATCAGCTGAACTGATTTTGTTTTTCCCTTGAGTTGACAGTTTTGTTTGGGTGTTGTATAGACAAAGCCTCAATAATCAGCAGTAAAACCTCATCCATTTAAACTCTACTGATTCATAATTTGTGTTAGTTTGACCTGGGTGGATCTAAAGTTTATCTTAGTACAATCTGTTAAAGAAAATTAATAAAGTGAATATACTAATAGTATAAACTAAACGAGACTGCAGAGGAGATTGGATCAAGATGGAAAAATGAACACAAGCTCCTATTTTTCCTTCCATCTGAAATCCTTAAACAGAGAAACTATTTAGATATTTAAAAATAATAAGTCTATAATAACATTATAAAATAGAGAATGACTATACTTAAACATATGAAATCAGTTGACTAAGCAAACTATAGCCCTTCAAGTACACAAGAGGGCATGGCAAAATATATGAGGAGGAGTCTAGGTAACTTCTTTACTTTAAGAACATTGGATCTCAGAGATGTCTCTGAGAAAAATCAAAGCAGTTAGTTGGAGTGTGAAACTGACACAAGGTGGTGAATTGCTCCACAACTGACTCCAGAGTTCCAAGCCTGATATTTTTTCCTTGGCATAGTGAGCATGAGGATTTGGGTCAGAGAAGGGCTGGCCTTTGATGGTTTGTGATACTCAGGTAGAATAGAAAGTCTGTTCTCCTGTAAAATGATTTGCTAGTACTCCTTGGTTAGGTAGTTTATCCTAGTCCTTTCCCATTGTGGAAAAACCACAGTAAATCTGCAATCGTAAGCCTATAGCTGAAAGTCATCAGGCATGCATTGTGACAATGAACTGAATGAATATAACACCTGAAAAAAGAAAGCCAATGAAGCACACAGGTAAAGGCTTTGAAATAAGTGTAAATAATATTCTCAGTGGGATAAGAGACCATATCTCACCCATGAAACACAATATCTTGGTGATAAAAAACAATATAATTGAAAAATAATTGAATAAATTTAATAGCAGATCTAAATAACTCAGGCATGAATTAATGAGCTGCAAGATTAAGCAAAAATAATTCTATATTTTATTGTTTAATGCTATATGAATATAGCATAAAACAAATAAATGGATCTATGAAAGAAAAGTTGAAATAAGCTGAAATTTAAATGTCAGTTGTCGATGTGTCTGAGAATGAAAAATAATCAAAGCAATGATAGAAAAAAATTTCCAGAGATCAAGATAGACATGAGCCTTCAGATGGCTTATGAATGCTGAGCTAGGTGAATGAAAAAAGAGCCACATGCAAATAGATCAGTTCAGTCACTCAGTTGTGTCTGACTCTTTGTGACCCCATGAATCGCAGCACGCCAGGCCTCCCTGACCACCAACTCCCGGAGTTTACTCAGACTCACATCCATCGAGTCCGTGATGCCATCCAGCCATCTCATCCTCTGTCGTCCCCTTCTCCTCCTGCCCCCAATCCCTCCCAGCATCAGAGTCTTTTCCAATGAGTCAACTCTTTGCATGAGGTGGCCAAAGTACTGGAGTTTCAGCTTTAGCATCATTCTTTCCAAAGTGGAAAAAGTTCAAAAGTAAGGAAAAAGATATATTTCTAAAGATTCAGAGGGTAATTCAGAATCATTCTAATGAGAAATGGAAATCAGATTAACAGTAGACTTCTCATTGTCCACATTGGAGACTAGAAGGAATTGAAAGAATATCTTTAATTTATTTTAGATCCTTAATTCTGTAGATCTTTAAACTAATTTGCATTTTACAGGGATAGAAATTTGAAATTTATATAAGTTTTCAAGGTTTACAAAGGCTCAGAATGTTCATCACAGAAACATTCTAAAAGAAGTACTAAATGGGTTTTTTGAATGAGGTAAAAGAAAAAAAAGTAAGAGAAAGATGTGAAATAGAAGAAATAATGATGATAAATAATAATAACTTGATTGTATAATGTTAAAATTGTAGTTATAATTATTTAAGCAAGAATTTATTTGACACATACTGTTTTTCAGAAAGTGTTTTAGGAGCTATTCATTGATAGAATGTTTGAACATTCATGTTACAAATATAAGGAGAAATATTGGGAGACTGATCGTATGTGTATCTCTCAAGTCAAAGAAAATAATGAAATGAGAAAACTTAAACAATTCTACAATAGCAAGAAAGGTACATGAGAAGCAACCAGAGGCAATGTTTAATTTAAAAAAAAACAACAACAAGATATAAGAAACAAGACCATTCTTGCCTGGAGAATCCCAGGGATGGGGGAGCCTGGTGGGCTGCCGTCTATGGGGTCACACAGAGTCGGACATGACTGAAGCGACTTAGCAGTAGCAATAGCAATTAAAAGATAGAGTCATAATCACAATGAAGTTATAATCATATTAAAAGATTACATTCTTCTGCTAAAAGATAAGGATTCAGGTTAGTTTTAAAAAAGAGATCGGGGTATTTGATACATATGACTTAAACTTTGTTACCTTCTTTTAAGTCCCTCTGAATGCACAACTCACATCTGTATGAAATTACAGACCTTGCTTTTGTGGAGTCTAGAGAGAGTCATATCTCAAAAAGGATTTTTCCAGATAGAGTTGAGTATAGTCTGATATGTAAATATCAACAGACCAAAAATGTTTTTTTAGGAAGCTACAAAGTATCATCAACATGGATTAAAAGAGAGAGTGACCATTTAATACTTAAAAAAGACCTTTTGATCCTCTGTGCTGTGTGTGGGTATTAGTTATTCTGTCGTGTCTAACTCAGTGACCCCATGGACTGAAGCCCTCCAGGCTCCTCTGTCCATGGGATTTTCCAGGCAAGGATACTGGAGTGGTTTGCCATTTTCTTTTCCAGAGGAACTTCCCGAACTAGGTATCGAACACAGGTTTCCTGCATTGCAGGTAAATTCTTTACCAACTGAGCTACCAGGGAGGGTGGTCAGTCACTAACTCGTGTCTGACGCTTTGTGACCCATGGACTACAGCACACCAGGCTTCCCTGTACATCACCACTCTTGGAGCTTACTCAAACTTATGTCCATTGGGTCAGTTATGCCATCCAACAATTTCATCCTCTGTCATCCCCTTCTCTTCCTGCCTTCAATCTTTCCCAGCATCAGGGTCTTTTCCAATGAGNCACTCTTGGAGCTTACTCAAACTTATGTCCATTGGGTCAGTTATGCCATCCAACAATTTCATCCTCTGTCATCCCCTTCTCTTCCTGCCTTCAATCTTTCCCAGCATCAGGGTCTTTTCCAATGAGTTGACTGTTCATATTAGGTGGCCAAAGTATTGGAACTTCAGTTTCAGCATCAGTCCTTCTAATGAATATTCAATGAATATTAATTTCCTTTAGGATTGACTGGTTTGATCTTTCTGTGCAGGGGATTCTCAAGAGTCTTCTCCAGCAACACAGTTCGAAAGCATCAATTCTTCAGTGAACAGCGTTCTTTATGGTCCAACTCTCACATCTGTACATGAATACTGGGAAAACCATAGCCTTGACTATATAGACCTTTGCCTGCAAAGCGATGCCTTTCTTTTTTAATATGTTGTCTTGGTTTGTCATAGCTTTTCTTCCAAGAAGCAGGTCAATTAATTTCACGATTACAGTCACCATCTGCAGGGATTTTGGAGCCCAAGAAAGTAAAATCTTTCACTGTTTCCACTTTTAGCTTTCTACTTGCCATAAAGTGACAGGACCATTTTCCATGATCTTAGTTTTTTGAGTGCTGAGTTTTAAGCCAGCTTTTTCACTTTTTCACCTTCATCAAGAGGCTCCTTAGTTCCTCTTTACCTTCTGCCATTACAGTGGTATCATCTGTATCTCTGAGGTTGTTAATAGTTTCCCCAGCAATCTTGATTCTAGCTTGTGGTTCATCCAGCCCGGCATTTTGCATGATGTGCTCTGCATGTATGTTAAATGAACAGGGTAACAATATACAGCTTTGTCCTACTCCTTTCCCAATTTTGAACCAGTTTGTTTCATGTCTGAATCTGACGATTGTTTATTGACCCACATGTAGGTTTCTCAGGAGACAGGTAAGATGGTCTGGTATTCACATCTCTTTAAGAATTTTCCACAGTTTGTTGTGATCCACAGTCAAAGGCTTTAGCACAGTCAGTGAAACAGAATTAGATAGTTTTCTGTAATTCATTTGCTTTCTCTATGATCCAACGAATGCTGGCAATTTGAACTATGGTTCCTCTGCATTTTTTAAACCCAGCTTGCACATCTGGAAGTTCTCAGTTCACGTACTGTTGAAGCCTGGCTTGAAGGATTTTTGAGTGTAATTTTACTATCCTGCAAAATAAGTGCAATTGTCCAGTAGTTTGAACTTTCTTTGGTATTGCCCTTCTTTGAATAGGATGAAAACTGACTTTTTCCAGTCTTGTTGCCACTGCTAAGTCTTCCAAATTTCCTGATATGTTGAGTGCAGCACTTTAACAGAATCAGCTTTTAGGATTTGAAATAGTTCAGCTGGAATTCTGTCACCTTCACTAGCTTTGTCTATAGTAATGCTTCCTAAAGCCGATTTGACTTCATGCTCCAGGATGTCTGGCTCTCATGAGTGAACACACCATTGTGCTTATTCCAGTCATTAAGACATTTTAAAAAAATCGTTCTTCTGTGTATTATTGCCACCTCATCTTAATCCCCTCTGCCTCTGTTAGGTCCTTACCATTTCTCTCCATTATTGTACCCATCCTTGCATGAAATGTTGATATCTCCAATTTTCAGGTGGCCAACGTATTAGCATTTTAAGTTTAGCATCAGTCCTTCCAATGAATATTCAGGACTGGTTTCACTTAGAGTGGACTGGTGGAACTCCTTGCAGTCCAAGGGACTCTCCAGAGTCTTCTCCAACACCACAGTTCAAAAGCATCAATTCNTGACTTCACATTCCAAGATGTCTGGTTCTGGATTAGTGATCACATCATCATGATTATCTGGGTTGTGAAGATCTTTTTTGTACAGTTCTTCTGTGTATTCTTGCCACCTCTTCTTAATATCTTCTGCTTCTGTTAGGTCCATACCATTTCTGTCCTTTATCGAGCTGATGTTTGCATGAAATGCTCCCTTTTTATCTCTAACTTTCTTGAAGAGATCCTTAGTCTTTCCAATTTTATTGTTTTCCTGCATTTCTTTTCATTGATCACAAAGGAAGGCTTTCTTATCTGTCCATGCTGTTCTTTGGAACTTTCCATTCAAATGTGTTTATCTTTCCTTTTCTTTTTTGCCTTTAGCCTCTCTTCTTTGCTCAGCTATTTGTGGACCATTGTAGTTCAGTGATTTTTGAAATGTCTATGTTTACTTTTGCCATCTGCTTCTTGATCACATCCAGGTTACCCTGATTCATGGGCCCAACATTCTAGGTTCTTATGCAGTATTGTTCTTTACAGCATTGGACTTTACTTTCAATGCCAGACGCATCCACAACTGAGTGCTGTTTCCATTTTGTCCCAGCCTCTTTGTTCCTTCTGGAGCTATTAGGAATTACCATCCTCTCTTTTCCATGAACATATTGGACACTTTCTGACCGGGGGGCCTCATTCTGATGTCACACTATTCATGTTAATGAGATTCTCACGGCAAGAATACTGGTGCGGTTTGCCAATCCCTTCTCCAGTGGACNATTAGGAATTACCATCCTCTCTTTTCCATGAACATATTGGACACTTTCTGACCGGGGGGCCTCATTCTGATGTCACACTATTCATGTTAATGAGATTCTCACGGCAAGAATACTGGTGCGGTTTGCCAATCCCTTCTCCAGTGGACCACATTTTCTTAGAAGTCTGCCCATGACCCATCTGTCTTGGTTAACCCTGCATGACATACCTCATAGATTTATTAGTTATGCAAGCCCCTTCTCCACAACAAGGCTGTGATCCCTGAAGGGGTTTGATCCTCTAGCTTTCTACAAACATGAAACAGGTGGAAAGAGAGACTTATCAACCATTGCTGGCATTTTCTCCAATACTTTCTTTATAAATGACCATGGAAGAGGAAGAATATCCCAAAGAATGGAGCTAGCAGTCAAGGAGAAAAACGGACTGGGAAGTTTCTCCTAAGAAACAGGACTTTGCCTAATTAAGAGACATTTTCTATCCCATGGTAGGGCATTCTGTCCAGAGTGATTTAGAATAGCTCTAGACCAGTAACTGCTATTGCATTTCATTCTTTCCTTTTTGAAATGGTGATGCTTATTGCAGTTATCCTTTCCATATCCCACCATTTATGATGGCTATATGAGAGTGTGGGTCATGTATACCCTCACTAAGAACAGAGACCTTCAGCCCATGAAGAAATGAGAGCTTTTTGTTACAAGCTACTGAGTTTTCGAGTTGATTGCTATGTAGTATAATTGCAACAGAGATCAAATACAATGGGTATCGGTAGGAAAAAGTAGTTAAAAGATGTATGTAAAAGAAATCATCCTTGAATATTCATTGGAAGGACTGAGGCTGAAGATCCAATACTTTGGTCACCTGATGCAAAGAGCTGACTCATTGAAAAAGTCCCTGATGCTGGTAAAGATTGAGGGTAGAAGGAGAAGAGGATGTCAGAGGATGAAATGTTTGGCTAGCATCACTGACTATGGACATGAATTTTAGCAAACTCTGGGAGATGGTGAAGGACAAGGAAGCCTGGCATGCTACACTCCATGAGGTTGCAATACTTAGCAATTGAACAATAACACCAATATTCTGTTAAAATGGGCTAGCTTATAATGTGAAAACAAACAGTCACAATATCTCAGTGACTTATAACCATAGAGGTTTGTGTGTGGCTCATGCAGTGTGTCCATTGAGGGTTCAATTCAGTTCAGTTGCTCAGTTGTGTCTGACTCTTTGCGACCCCATGAATTGCAGCACACCAGGCTTCCCTGACCATCACCAACTCCCGGAGTTCACTCAGACTCACTTCCATCGAGTCAGTGATGCCATCCAGCCATCTCATCCTCTGTCGTCCCCTTCTCCTCCTGCCCCCAATCCCTCCCAGCATCAGAGGCTTTTCCAACTCTTCGCATGAGGTGGCCAAAGTACTGGAGTTTCAGCTTTAGCATCTTTCCTTCCAAAGAAATCCCAGGGCTGATCTCCTTCAGAATGGACTGGTTGGATCTCCTTGCAGTCCAAGGGACTCTCAAGAGTCTT
>SJYV01031284.1:369626-443157 GCA_006410875.1 Neotragus pygmaeus | reverse complement strand
TGCCATGAGTCTTAGTTTTTTTAATATTGAGTTTTAAGCCAGCTTTTTAAATCTCCTCTTTCACTTTCATCAAGAGGCTCTTTAATTCCTCCTCACTTTCTACCATTAGGGTGGTATAATCTACATATCTGAGGTTGTTGATATTTCTCCTGGCAGCCTTGATTCCAGCTTGTAACTCATCCAGCCTGGCATTTCACATAATGTGCTCTGCATATAAGTTAAATAAACAGGGTGACAATATACAGCCTTGTCATACCCCTTTCTCAATTTTGAGTCAGCCAGTTGTTCCTTATATATAAGATTCTAACTATTGCTTCTTGACCCGCATACAGGTTTCTTAGGAGACAGGTATGATAATCTGGTATTCCCATCTCTTTAAGAGTTTTCCAGTTTTTTGTGATCCACATAATCAAAGCCTTTAGTATAGTGAGTGAAACAGAAGTGGATGTTTTTCTGGAATTTTGGTTTGTAAATCTGTCAGAATTTAAAGAATGAGATGCTTCTTTCATATTGACCATTGTTTCCATCCTTAAGAGAAAAGAAAATGCCCATTCTACTTGTCAGTACCTACAATAGCAATCAGTTCTACATTTAATTTTGATGTATTATGTCCCACCGTATTTTTTCTTTTATGTTTTAATATTATCACCTTATGAAAATAACATAGACATCCTATTCTTGTTTGTTCTCAAAACTTATCTTTTGGTCAAGCAATGACTCTTCAAAAATGTTCTCTGCAGTGAAGTGTTTTGAGGTCAAACATCTTAAAAAGACTTAGAAATGAAAGCTTTGAGTTTAGACCACTAATGGCTTCTTTTCTGTCTTTTAAAACAAGGATCTCTTAGTTGAGCTTGAACTTAGATATCTGGTTCTTGATATTTTCAGTTATTATTCTGTGAGTTTTTCCCTCTGCATTTCCCCTCTCCTCATCCCATTACTCCACACTTCCTGTAAGCAGCGGACGGATGTGTAATACCTAACTCAGGGAGGCCTTGTGGCAGGGCAAACTGTCCAGTCTGAACATGTAAAGGGCTTAAATGAGTGGCAGTTACTGATTATGTAATAATTATCTTAAAGAATCATGAGACAGAAGTGAATTCCCTCTGATCTATCTTTAATATTTTCTTGGAGGAGGAGAGAGGGAAAATATGTGGCCCCAAGAACACAGTAGACCTGCCTTGATTTTTTGGTGGCGTATGGCTAGATCTTAGAAAACAGAGGCTTTACGGGGCATCTAGGTTGGCAAGGCCATAGGAAACCTTGCAAGAGCTTTCCAAGCATGGTAGAAATCATCAGACTGCTGATAGACATGGAAAGACAAGGCTGAGAGGATCACTAAGCATCTTGGTGCTAATTTGTTTGCTAGTTTTGCTTAAGAGATACTATAGTTAACCTCAGCTTTCCAACCCCTTAGTGCTGCCTAGAGAATCTTTAAATTTTGTTATGGACCATAAGTTTCCCACTGGCTCATGGGGATGACAGCTTGAATGTAACTTAAGTTGCTTTATAAAAGTGTTGATTATTTCTCACATGCTTGTGTTTGTGGCCTGATATTTATATTCTTTGTATATATGGATAGTATTTTCTTAGTCACTACTGCCATAAAAAATAGATTAAATCTCATAAAATGAACATCCCAAAGTCTTAAAGGACCTCCCTCTCTGGGACACTTTGCAAGAGCATCCTCTCTACACATTAGGTGCTTAGGTATTTTACTCTAGGACAAAATAGAAGCTCACCATCCCTACAATTCTGGTCATTGGAAGCCTAGCTATGGAAGCAACTCCACCACAGGAATCATCATCTTGAAGTATCTAGGGTTTTTAGAAGAAGGAAAAAGCAAGCATTATATCTAATCTAAGCTATTTGGGCTTCTGGCTTTCAGGATATGTCATCAGGGTAACTGAGAAAAAGAATTTGTTTTTTAGGAAATAACTTTCACCCATACATTCACTAGTAGAATCCACGATTTACCAATTATTTTGGATGAACTGGCATTTTAATGTGTACTTTCTAACATATATATGTATATATTCTTTATCTTAAAAGTTGAAATGTGTTAAAAGTCAAAATGTGTATGTATATGTGAATAGAATTTTCTTTCTGAATCTTCACTGTTCTTTTAGCTTGAGTGCAAATAGAGAAAGCATAAGGGAAAAATAAAGATGGAGAGAGACAGAAATTATTGGCTTCTCTTCTTTCCTATACTTAAAGTGTACAGTTTTAGATATATGTTATAACAGAGTATTTAGTTTGGGACTGTTCTATGTCAAGTCAAAATCTGGGCAATTTCTATTTACTAGTTGGCAACTGTATGTTTGGATCTGGCTACCAGTTCAGATTACACAGTAAGCCTTACCAAAATAGGCTTTCTCAAAACCACCTTGAGTCATGTTGGCACAAATTAGAGAATAAAGGACCATTTTGGATTTCTGTTGGATGACGTGGAAAATTATCAAAATCTTTGAGGGAGGCTTGGCAGTAGACTTATACTTTATCCTTGTGTTATTGTGATTATCAGGAGAAGGAGAGGGCAACCCACTCCAGTATTCTTGCCTGGAGAATCCTGTGGACAGAGGAGCCTGGTGGGCTGCTGTCCATAGGGTCGCACAGAGTCGAACACCACTGAAGTGACTTAGCATGCAAGCATGCATGTGTTGAAGAATGAAATGGTAACCCACTCCAGTATTCTTGCCTGGAGAATCCCAGGGACAGAGGAGCCTGGTGGGCTGCTGTCTATGGGGTTGCACAGAGTCGGACATGACTGAAGCGACTTAGCAGCAGCAGCATTGTGTTTATCAACATTAAACTTTCCTGACTATGCTTGCATGCTCATATGTAGTCATGAACATTCATTTGTATCTGGCATAGAAATTCCTTAAAAGGAATATAAAACAGTTAGGAACATAATGCTGAATTGTCCCTCAAGAGTGAGAAAAGCCTAGAGTAGAGGAGAAAATGAAATAGAATCTCTCAAAAGGAGGGAGAGCTCCTAGTTATAACTGCTAGATTTACCAAGTACAAATTTAATTGGAATTTGAGTTACAGATAAATTTCAGATATTGCATGAAATATAGCTATACTGCGAAAGTACTCATTGTTTATCTAAAATTCAGGTTTAATGAAAACCTGTATTTGATCTGGAAACCTTAGTATATAATTAGGCACGGTTTGTGGATCATTTTCTCTTGGCGAGTAGAGGGTAAGTGGCTACCTCTGAGAAGGCAGATTCAGGACCCAGAAGTTGTGTGACAATCCCAGGATAAAATTCAAGGAAATCCCATCTTCAGCCTGTGTGTGAGGCCTAGAATCCTAAGTGTTTCCTGTTGTGACGGAATTCCTCTGATTCTCTTGAGAGATAAATAAGTCAGTAGGTTGGAGAGCAGAAAAATAGGAGGTTATTCTTAGAAATGACCTTTCTAGGAGAGAAAGAACAACGACAGCAATGGCAACCAAAACCCAGAGAGTTTTGAGAGTGATAACCTGATGTGAAAAAATGAAGGAGAAATAACAAAAATGCCCAGGTTGGTTATCACTGAATCCTCTTCTTTACTGCAGGTCCTTCCCTGAAGAAATGAGAGAGATTCTTTGAATGAAACTAGATTTCCCGAAACATTGTAAGTAAGAGTGAATGGAATAAAATCTGGATTTATTTTCTTTCTTTTTCCTAATTATTTTCCTTTGCATTCATGAGTATTCATACTTAATACATATGTATACCCACATAGTGACAAGTAGTATAAATTTTACTTTTCACTTGGTGGTTTAAGAAGGTAGTAACTGTAAGATTAGTGAAAAAATGAAGTATAAACTTTAAATGGAGTGCAGGCCAATGTATTGGACATTTTTTTCCTCTCAGTTGCGTTTCCTTATTCTCTTACTCTGGATTCTGCAAACATAATCCATAGTAATTAATTTAAATTTTCTTTTGATGTTGATCTTCATCAGCTCTTGGTTTAAATACCAAACACTTCACACACCACGCATTCTTGTTTTAATCCCTGAATGTAATCAACATTTCATATTCTCCTTCATATGCTTGCTATTAGTAAGCCTCCAAGTTCTGTTCTGAATTACCACAGATATGCTAAGTGTATGTATAGCAGAAATTTGCTAATTTGTAACTTAAAAGCCTGGAAAACAATGGGCTTAAATTAATTGGGTATCTGGTATTTTTTAAATTACAAAACAACCAAACATTAACTAGGTTGAGTAAAGAACAATTATTGTACTTTATATAATGCACAGTTTCGTATGAACAGATAATGGCCTACTTGAGATTTCTAGGTGAGCTCACAGCTCTGCATGTTCATACAGCTGCCTTTATGTACTGGCTCTAGTCAATATGCCAGAAGTCAGTTTACTGAATCACCAGTTCACTGAATTACAGAATTTCCTGGAGCTTTAGTTTTCCCTGTGTCCCTGCTCTTGCCCTTGCTTCTCTATTATATGCAAATGAGTGTTTCCCTTAAATACATTTTTCTGAATTCTCTGTTTATGTAGACTTGGGTTTGCTCTTATTTCTTCGGGTAAATGATTAAGGCAGTGTGCGCATGTGTGCCAAGTTGCTTCAAGTGTGTTTGTCTTTATGCAACCCTATGGATTGTAGCCAGTCGGCTCCTCTGTCCATGGGATTCTCCAGGCAAGAATACTAGAGTGGGTTGCCATGCCTTCCTGCAGGGAATCTTTCCCACCCAGAAATCGAACCCATGTCTCTTACATCTGCATTGGCAGATGGGTCCTTTACTAATGGCACCATTTGGGAATCCCTTAAGGCAGACATTTAAATTAAAATATTAGGTTAAAACTTAGTTTGGGCCTTTGTTACTGAGGAATGGTAAGCAAGAACTAGAAAAGAACATAGGTCTGATGAGGAATCTGGCTTTGAGGGACCTTGAATAACCAGTTTCTCATATCAAGGCTTAGATTTCCTAATCTCGTCATGTTATCAATCTCAACTGAGAGATGGATCTATGGGAGGGAAAGAAGTAGACTTGCGTTTTGAATATAGCTGAACAGAGCTTGTGGTCCCCTTTACCCTGGGAAAATTGTGTTACTCGTGTACAGTACCTGAGTTGTGTGTGTTCTGATAGATAGAGGATCAAGACCGTGATTCACAGATGCCTTAGTCTTGCTGTCGTATAATTTCACTGTCTTCTAGGCAACAAGACTCCTGTTATTGGTGTGAGGTTTTTGTGTCTGTGATTTAGGGAATTTCCACTCAACAGTTTTCTAGGAGACTCATAGTGTCAGGTTTGGATAACATGCTTCAACTAAATGGGATATAAAAATAAGATACTTAGAACAGTTTTATTAATGAAATAAATTTTTGTGTGTGTACCTTTAATTCATTCATTTACTAGCAAATATTTATTGTGTACCTACTATGTTTTTACAGTGGGTCTGGAACTCAGAGTCTAAAGGTTTTCACAAAGTGCTCATGGTCTTTTCAGAGACAGTCATGCAATCAGGCAAGCAAGTATAGCACAATGTGATAAATTTCTTGTAAGTTATATACTAAGAGTGTAGGATATCCCAGGTCTCAGAACGCTGCCACCTCACAATCCCTTTATGAGATTCCTTCAGCATGGTTACCATGCTACTGCCCAATGGACTTGCCACTCTGGTCAAAGCTGACTCTGCCACCACATAGCATATCTTATAAGCTGGACAGTGTTCTCCAGGGGTGGATGGTAGGAAAGAACACCTCAATGGAGATCATGGTGCCTAATTGCATTGATACAATCTTTTCTTCCAAATGGGGCTTCACTGGGTGAATCAGTAAAGAATCAGCCTGCAATGCCAGAGACCCAGGTTCAATCCCTGGGTAGGGAAGATCCCCTGGAGAAGGGAATGGCGACCCACTCCAGTATTCTTGTCTGCATAATCCCATGGATAGAGAAACTTGGTGGGCTACTGTCAGTAGGGTCTCAGAGTGAAACATGACTGAACAACTAACTTCATTTTTTTCCAAATAGTTCAAACTCAACATATAGAACAAGTCATGCAGTGGATAAAATGGGAACAGAAGTTGGAAGACCCTGTGGTATAGTAATGACAAAGCATGAGCAAAGGGCTTAACATATGCTTGCTTCTGATACAAGTCATGAGAGCTGCCCTGGGACCTCAGTGCTTTCCTCTCTCTGAACTGTACTCCAACATCCTGAGGCCTGGCTGGATGGGTATTCTGGCATTCCCACGGGGCCTCTGCTCATTCCAGCTCCTGTTTTCACAACAGATGTCCATTTGTTTGTAGCCGGAGTAGTTTCTGGTTTTAGCAATGTGAAGTGCCAAACACAAAGATTCTCTGAGATGATGAAAGAAAGAGTCCTGACTCTATATCAGGGAGTGCATCATACCGTGCTTCACCTGAGACTTGAAGGGCACACAGGGTGGGCCAAGGGGAGGACAGGGACCAACCGTGAGGTACAGGGAGACAAGAGAGAACAAGTGATCTCAGGGAATAGGTAGTAGTTTAGCAGGGCTGGTGCAGGAACAATATATGGGGGCGAATATGCCTTGTATTATAAGTACTAAATCCGGATGATTTTGCATTGTGTACTACAGGTAGGGAGAAATGACTGTGGGCACTTTTAAATGACTACCTCGGTAGCAGTGTGGAGGATTTATTGGATAGGAGTAAATCTGGGGTTTGAAAGATAAGTTATTGGGTTTATTTCAGTGTTATAGATAATATATAATGGCCTTAAATAGAGCAGACGCACTTAGTTTGGGGGGGGGCAATTATAAAAGAGATTCTAGAACAGTGGACGAGGCAGAATTGGTAACTGTGTGAGGGAACACGCAGGGATGACTCTCAGAGTTTCTGGTTGGGCGATTATGCAGATGACCGTGACGGTTCTCAAGCAAGAGGACATGGGAGGGAAACACATTTGATGGAAGAAAAACTAACTTCAGTTTTAGTTCTTTTGGATTTATGGCACAAAAATGTTTGATTGTCTTGTGACTATGAGGTCTAAACTAATAACAGAAGGAAAGAAAGATGATATAGAAGCAAATTATTCTAGGCTTCAGATGAATTTGGCATTGCTCTTCCCTTTTTTTGTTACCATTTTCTAATTATGGACCTCTCTGCATAGTTTTAAAGTATCCAGGAGAGAGTCCTTGAAGGGATTTGCAGTGATTTTTTAGTCCTTTGATTTTAAGGTGACTCTGGGAGGCAGCTGGTTGGTGTAAACCTGTTTCAAGCTACATCTCCCTAGGGACTGCCATCAGTCACTGTGCTAGGCTATACAGTGGTGAGCAGTGATGGGGATGAGAGGAACCAAAGCGACAGCAAACAAAAACTCTTGGCTTTCGATTTCCTCTTAGTGCTCTTTCACTGACTCTAAAGTAAGATAATGGCCTTTGTGTTCCATCTTGTCTAGACTCTTTGACTCAGAAGTCGAGCTGGTTTCTGAAACAAAGGGTACCTTATATAACTGGCAACTGTCTGTTACTGTCCTCTAAACTTCCTTTGTCCCCTCAATCATTTTTAGATTCCTTTAGTGGTGTTTGTTTGTTTGCTTTTGCACTATACACTGGTGAAGTTGTTTACCATTAGAAGGAGTTCATTGGAGAAATTTCCTCTGGGCTCACTTAAGACTGATGCTGCATGCATGCATGCACAGCTTCCAGGGTTACTCACTTCTTTAGCTTTGGTAAGGAATTTGTCAGTCAAATGAGTGGCTGCCGACAGCAACTTTAAAGACTCTTCTCTTAATGATAACACGTTAAACACTTTTAAAACAGATACGTAAACATTTTCTTAGAGTCTGTTGTGCATGTTTCCTTGCTGCACACTTCAATATAATGAAATTCATGTTGCGCAAGGAGAATTTTGTTGAAATGCATCAAATTTCATTCTTTATCCTTTTGTCCATATGTGTATGGCTTCCCACAAATACATGAGATACAGGGCTAATGTGATAATGAATTTTCATTTTAAATGTTGAAGGTCCTTATGATGATCCGCAGCTCAACTGAAATTTTCCTTGTGAAAAATATGATGTTTCTCTTTGCATCTATTCTCTTTCGTTTTGCTCATCTCCTCCGTTAGGATGAATCTAACATTTTGAAACCAAGAGAGCCACTAGCAGTGGCTTTTTTTAGGGGAGTATCCATGCTGAAAGCAATACCGAAGAAGCTACGTGGAACATAGGCTTTATGATGATGAATTACTGTTGCAAAAAGAACTCAGTGACACTGATAAATATTAAAGAGCCCACTGTAGCCCCCATGGAAACCATTTTATTCAGTTGCTTCTAAAACCTATTCTCTGTACGTCCCTTCCCTTTTATTTCTGAGCTGATTTACATGACAACAGAGTCTAAGGTCTGAGTATGTCTGCTCTTGCTGCTAGTCTCTACTTCGAGTCGTCACCCTCTCTTTGCTGAGAAGATGAGTGACAACGCAGTGAGGAGTAAGTGGCTACTGGAGCAGATGAACTCTGAGAAACAAAGCTCCCGTTTTCATGGAAATCTCCATAGTAATTTAACACGAGGGACGAAAAGAAAGCAGGGTACAAGGTACCAAGAGAACTGGATGGTACTCAAGGTTGTTTCATGAAGCCTTGCTGTCTCTTTAGGAGTGTCATCTATCAAAGCATCGCTTTCCCTTTCATGTCTCTTTAGGAGTGTCATCTATCAAAGCATCTCTTTCCCTTTCATGTGAAGTGAAAACACATTTCCATTTTGAAGGGAAATGAGGAGGAACAGAAAACTAACCTCAGTCACGAGAGCTGGATGTGCGCTCACACTGCCCGTCCCCTCAGCGTCAGGTTTGACTCTCTCACTCATTCCCAGCCAATAAAAACTTTATCTCAGCATGACTGCTGATTGCCCAAGTTTTCTTCTCTGCCCTGGAGGCCTGCTCCTCTTCCTTTCTTAGTCCAACTTTATCTTTCAAAGCTTAACTCAAGAACTGTTGTTTTATTCTTAAAGCCTTTCTTTTAAATTGAGTATTCTTTCTTCAGAATCCCCATTGCATTTTGAGTTGGTGTCTATAATTTAATCATCAGTTCCTTCCTATGATAGAGATTTTTCTCTCACCAAAATTTACTGAGGAAAGTGACCATGTTATTATACTGCATTACTCTTTATCTACAACTCTTGATATAATAGCAGATGTATAATATGTCATTGTTAGGTGGATTAGCAACAATATAAGAATCATGAACCAAGAAGGGTAAATTTGAAATATATAGCATGATTGTTTTTCTTGTACCTTCAACTAATGGCACCTTTCCTTAAAGATAAGGCATGGCCTGCATTTGATGACTGTTCAGTGATGCCATTGATTTTAGGGTGGTCAATCAATGTATTTCAGAAGCTTGATACCTACTCAGATTTTTTTTTTAACTTGGGATACTTTATTGATAACAATAATGTTTATAAGAAGAAATACTTAAGAGCTCACCTTGTGTCCAGCAGTAGTCCAGGCATTTTAAGTATGTGTATTCTTCTTTAATCATCACAATAGACTCATGAAGAAAATAGTGTCATTGTCATCACCATTTTATAGAAAAAGAAACTGAGTGTTAAATAACTTGCCTACTGTTTCAGAATTTGTACCTCATCAGGGTAGCTTCACAGCTTGTAATTAAAAAAAAAATGTTGCTGGAGTATCAGTTCAGTTTCTCAGTCATGTCTGACTCGTTATGACCTCATGAACTGCAGCACGCCAGGCCTCCCGGTCCATCAGCCACTCCCTGAGTTTACCCAACCTCACGTCCATTGAGTCTATGATGCCATCCAAGCATCTCATCCTCTGCCGTCCCCTTCTCCTCCTGCCCTCAATNATGTCAGTTTGCAAAGAATCATATAAGTCTTTATGCCGTGACAATGCAAAGATGTAATAAACTTGGGAAAGAAGTCAGACTCAAAATAGTAGCCTGATTTTGCCAACTATAGCATAATTAACATAATGTGGACTGATTTTTTAGATGTTTCAAAATCTTGAATTGCTTTCTATTTCTGAAGATCAATTCTTAATCTTACAAATCTCTAAAACAAGATATTGGAAGAAACTATTATTCTTTTTCACAGTCACCCTACTGAATATTTCTTTCTATTCAGATTTCCTTTATTTTTCTCTTTGCTTTGCTGAATGGAAATTGCTTGAGTTAGGGGTGTTTGTCCACTTAATTCACTGCCATATCACAGCATATAAAACAGTGGTTATTAATATATAGTAATCAAATCATAAATATTCCTTAAATAAGTAAGAATATTTTTAATATAATTCTGATTCTATGAAGGTAATCAGTCACTCATAATTTCAGAAAATTTTGTGCCATTTTAAAAAGGTTCCTTATTAGTTCTTTTTATATTTAATAACTTTTTATAAGCAAAATTTTATTTATTTATTATATTTATGAATTTATTGTAGCCTTTATTGAAGAAACAGTTAAGAAATCAAATCCAGAAAGACACTAACTAGAATTTGGGCAGTGTTCATATTGATAGTGTAATTTACTGAGTAATCTATAGATTATTCTCCCCAGAATAAGCCCTTATTATCAAGACAATAACTGAGTTGTTAGGGATTATAGAACATGGTTTAAGAACATCACTGATGAGAAAGGGACTATAAAAGTATAACTGCTTGGAAACATAAGCTTACCCAATATTTTGAGAACTCTAAATATGGAAAATACATAAAATATCTGCTCTGTCCACATGCTTTAGATTGTTTGAAAATGCACTGAGCTAACTAAAGAATCTAATTTTCTCTTGTAAACAAAGACTGTCTTGTAATAATATTCTTCTATTAGTGGCTATCTATTTATTTCTTCAGGATCTTACAATAATATTCCAAGTCTTGTTTTATGGACTCCCTAAAGGGTCATAATCAGTCATGATCATCTTTAGTAATTACTATGCAGAAGAAATTTTCTTGATTGTGGATGGAAAACTTAAAAATCATGCATTTCTGCAATTGGCAGTTTGCAGCATCTGCTCAATCTCAAGCCACATGGATTGGTGCTGACAAAATAGACACGAATCATGATACCATGCTACATTGAATAGAAAACGTGACATTTATTTATGGCAAATGTCTTTGACAACCCATTTAAATTTAGCAACGTTTTTTTCATTGGTATATCTCAAGACCCCTCTTACATCTATAAATGATGCAGGGAGAAATTCATTTGATCTCACCTAAATTGTTAACCATATTAATTTTATTAATGACTTGGAAAAAAAATCTGAGCTACTAAACACTTCTTTAATTCCTTTCTCTGAGAGCCTGAATATATCACAAGTTGTATCTTATATGTTGTAGTAAGCTTCAAAGCTGCAATATGAGGCCTATTTAAATATTTCAAACCATGGACTTTCAAAAAGCTAACAGGAAAATAGAGGGGATGAATGTAGAGTTAACAAAAAATACTCTAACCATATGAAAAGCTACTCACCATCACTCATAAAGAAAAGCAAATAAAATTATCTATGAGCTATTTTTGAGCAGTGAACTGGCAAAAGATGAAATATTTAGTGGTACAAAATAATGCTAAAGATGCTGGGAAGAGTAATATTTATCCACTGTACACAAAGATTCTGTAGGGCAAAAGCTTTTATTGCAGTTTTTATTGTAATAATAAGAGACTATTAATAATTAAAACAATCATCAGTAGGACACTAAGTGTATAATACATTCATCCACTGGAATACTTTGCAGCTATTAAGAGTAAGATAGATTTACATGTGATGATATGAAAACATCCCCAATGTCTCTCATAAAATGAAAAATTCAAAATGAAGAATTATAAGTACAGTAACCTCTGGACAGAGAATCCTGGTGGTTTATCGTCCATAGGGTCGCAACGAGTCAGACACGACTGAAGCAACTTGGCATGCACACATACTCTTAAATAACTATCAAATATTTCTGAAAGAATATATATTAACACAGTGGTTTTCCCAAGGGAATGCACTGAAGCACTGTGATACAAAGGAGAATTTTTTCATCTTATTTTTTCATGCTGTTAAAAGTGTTTAAGCCAGGTGTGCATAATATCTTATTTTCTTCGTAAGCAATTTATATTGTTTAAAAGTATAAAATTAGTGTTTTATGAAGTTTATTACCTATTTCATAGCACACATAAGCCTAGCATCCTTTTTGATTCATCTCTCTGATTCATGGAAAATGCTGCTGCTTCTGCTGCTGCTGCTAAGTCGCTTCAGTTGTGTCTGACTCTGTGCGACCCCAGAGACAGCAGCCCACCAGGCTCCAGATGATATTAAAAAAGTCTTGGTTAGCTTGTTTACAGGATGTTCTTTAAGTGATGGGGTGGGTTGTTAGTGTTACAGCTTCTCTTTGTTTCAAAGGAAGTCAGAAGGCAAGATGCCTTGTGTGAATGTAAGGGGCAGGCTCCCTACTGAAATATCTGGGGCAGGGTGCACAGTCTAATTTAGGGAGAGAAGTAACCAATGTATTGAGCTGCATATCCAATCCCACATTTTCTGATTGAATTCATTGTTAAAAATGAAAATGTTCATTTGAGTTCAAATGGAATGGCCTTTATACTTACTTTTTTTCTTTTCTTTCTTTCTTTTTTAACTTAAAAGGGAAAAGTGTTACTTTTTGTTGCCCATTCAGAAAAATTCCAACTTTTTTTTAACACGATGTGTTCACAGTTTGTCTGGTGATCAATTTGAAGTCGACCCCTTTGTCCTCCATCATTGGCTCTGCTGCTGCTGCTGCTGCTGCTAAATCGCTTTAGTCGTGTCTGATTCTGTGCGACCCCATGGATGGAAGCCCACCAGGTTCCCCCGTCCCTGGGATTCTCCAGGCAAGAACACTGGAGTGGGTTGCCATTTCCTTCTCCAAAGCATGAAAGTGAAAAGTGAAAGTGAAGTCGCTCAGTCATGTTGGACTCTTAGCGACCCCAAGGACTGCAGCCTACCAGGCTCCTCCATCCATGGGATTTTCCAGGCAAGAGTACTGGAGTGGGATGCCATTGCCTGGCTCAGATAACCTCAAAGACATTTTTGATTTTGGCAACAAAAACTGCTAACCTAAACTGCTGTTTTTCTAATTTTGAGAATCAACTGTATTTGAGGAATCCTGTTTCCTTTTCAGTATTATGTTATTCTTAGTATCATGTTTCATGACACATAATTACATATAGCTGCTGCTGCTGCTAAGTTGCTTCAGTCGTGTCCAACTCTGTGCGACCCCACAGAGGGCAGCCCACCAGCTCCCCTGTCCCTGGGATTCTCCAGGCAAGAATACTGGAGTGGGTTGCCATTTCCTTCTCCAATGCATGCAAGTGAAAAGTGAAAGTGAAGTCGCTCAGTCGTGTCTGACTCTTAGTAACCCCATGGACTGCAGCCTACCAGGCTCCTCCATCCATGGGATATAATTACATATAGATATTATGTTAAATAGATATTACATTATATTGTATTTAGTATTGTAGAGTAAAATCTGAAGGCTAGGCATATACTTCAGACTTAATCATGGGAAAAGTGCCTCTGATGTGTTGCTGCTGGGCCACTTTTAGAGAGACAAAACTGTTTTTATCTCCACTTTAATTTTATATTACTTCCTTCTTCCTGTTTTTTTTTAATTTTCTTCTTTCATAACGCAGAGTTATTGATTTGAGATCTTTCTTTTCTAAAATAGATATTACTGCTATAAGTTTCCCTCTGACCACTGCTTTTGCTGCATCTCATAACTTTTGGCACGCCGTGTTTTCTAACTCCTTATGATTACTTCTTTGATACCTTAGTTGACTGATCTATTTGACTTTTTTATGTTTGAACTTTCCAGATTTCTTTCTATTATTGATTTCTCATTTCGTGTGATTAGAGAAGATGTTTGAATGATTTGAATTTTTTTAAAACTGTGTTGAGACTTTTTTGTGACCTGGCATTTGGTCTATCCTATTCCATGTGCACTTTGATGCAATCCAGTCAGTAGTTAAACTGAGCCGGAACTGTATTACTGCTTTAGTTAATTTAATTTTACCTCCTGTTTCAAAAGCTATTAAAACTATATATCCTGCGTCTGTTGGAGAACACTTTCTCCAGTAGGAAACTGAAGAATTGGACAAATGTGAGGTACCTGTCTCTTCTTAACCAAGACCTTACACTCTGTTGTACCCAAATTACTTCAAACTCTTCAAGAGTCCCATCCAAGAGAATTAAAATAAGTGTGAAGAGATCTAGCTCTTCAGCTAGGACTCTTGTTCAGGCAAATACTTTACAGTGGCCATGTGGCTGTTAAAAGTTCCTCTGGATTCTCTTTAATCAAGCAGATTTCCTCTGCCTCAGTAGGTGCAATCCTCTACTCACTTGGACACAGTGACACAGTAATCACAGATCTTTACTAGCCCAACCAAATAGGACTTACCTATCACTAAGATTTAGTTTCTTAGGGTTTCTTTGTGCCCATGAACAGAGGAGCCTGGCAGGCTACAGTCAATGGGGTCGCAAAGAGTCAGAGATGACTGACTGACTGACACTTCCACTTTTTGTGTTTATTGCTCTTTGGTGCTTTTAATAAATACATGATTTTTGTTTGTTTGTTTGTTTACATGTATATTTTTGGTTGTTCTAGCTGAAAGATATTTTGTTTAGACTGCTGCTGCTGCTAAGTCACTTCAGTCATGTCCAACTCTGTGCAACCCCATAGACGGCAGCCCACCAGGCTCCCCCATCCCTGGGATTCTCCAGGCAAGAACTCTGGAGTGGGTTGTCATTTCCTTCTCCATTGTTTAGACTATGTCATCTCATTTGGAAGCAGAACTTTCCAAAGATTGCCTATAGAATGCTTAATTTATTCCTGCATTAATTTATTGTTGGAAATAAATTGAAAAATGCCAAAAATCTCAGGGTATCACCTTCATTTTGTCAGGCGAGCATATGCTCCTTGATTTGGTCTTGTCACAACAAAGATTTGGAGCAACGGACATTAAAGCCCTCGGCGCGTCACAACTCTCGGGTCTTGGACAAACCGTGTTATAGCTCTTAGACAAATCAGTGTTACAGCTCTATTTTATTTATAAGATAGCAGGAGAATCCATCCTCGAAGCATGAGGGCATGCCAACCCAAAGATGCAAAGAAAAGAGAGTGGAGGAGCGCTCCAGCGCACAGGAGAGAGAGAGGGAGAAGGAGAGAGAGAGAGAGCGAGCATGGGAGAGAGAGAGAGAGAGAGAAGGAGAGAGAGAGTGAGCATGGGAGAGAGAGAGAGCGCGCCCTCTGGCTCTGCTTTTCCTGTCTTTTCTCTCCTCCCCCGGCCCGCCCTACGTAAATTGGGCTAGCCAAGAGTGCTGTTTGTTCTACCCGAAGTCCTCACTCAGGTCCTCGATCCTCGGACCTTCCTTTGACCTTCCTTTGTTCTATTTTCTCGGGCTTTTCCCTTCCTTGTCTTTTAACCATCATTTTGGACTCCTGTTTCCTCTTCTAATGACCTAACAATTTAATCAAATTCTGTTGAAGTACACAAACATTAAAAATATATAAGACTTTCTAGTGGCATTTAACTCTTCATTTCTGTTTTTCAAAGAGAAAATTACTTGGACACTATCAAAGATAAAACATTGTGAACGTGATATCACCATATGCTAGCCTTTAGATCACTAAAGTTATTTTTATTGTTTAATATAAAACTTACATAATATAAAGCTTATATTACCTTTGTTTTAGTTTAAGAAGTCACTGAATTTGAGAATTATGTAACTCCAGCATTCTGAAGCCTACACATTTATTTTACAGGCCATTTTCTTTTCCTGCTTTTACTTTCAAAATTTACTACTTATCTAGCTTAGCAAAGACATTTCTTTTTTTTCCTCCCTTTTGTTCTTTTTAAATTGCTTCTTCATGAATCATTCAAATTCATTCTCAACATGAAAACAGCAGAAAATTTGTTTTGAACAGAATGGCTCAACCTTACCAACAAAATGTGTATTTAGTCCTTACTAAATTTCAAGAAAATTTTACCAACCTCAATTCAAACCATTTCCTGCTCAGTCAGCTTCCTTGTTGAACAGTTTTCTTAGTTCTGTTAAGCATTCAGTCAGATCCTTTTCAGCTAATATAATTCAAACCTGGGATAGGAGGGAAAAAATCTCTTTTACAATTTAATGGCTGTTGAATTTTCTCTTTTACTAAATTGATGATTCCTCCATCTGTGCCACCTGATAGACTCTTTCTTTACTTTCTGTAAGTTCATATTAGAAGATATTGGTCCCCTTCCTCTATTATTGAACCTCAGTCATGCACATCACAAAATATCAAAAGGCCCTAATAACTGATGAACTGCAAAGAGAATGTTTAAGTAACTTAAAAGGTTCTTTAAACATCTTCCTTAACCCCTGATAGAAATAGTTATAATTTATTCAGCTGTGTGTATTTCCTTTTAATCTTCATAATAACCCTATGATGTAGGTACTATTATATCCCTATATTATAAATATGTAAACTGAGGGTCAAAGAAATAAGAAGAATTAAAGAAACTTCCCTGAACAGTAAGTGAGTGAAGTCGCTCAGTTGTGTCCAAATCTTTGCAACCCCATTGACTATAGCTTACCAGGCTCCTCAATCCATGGGATTTTCCAGGCAAGAGAAGTGGAGTGGGTTGCCATTTCCTTCTCCAGTGGATCTTCCCAACCCAGGGATCGAACCGTGGTCTCCTGCATTGTAGGCAGACAGTTTACCGTCTGAGCCACCAGCTGATATTTGGTGGCACCAAAATTCAGGAGCAGTCTGACTCCAAAGCTTGTTCTCTTGCTCACTGTATAATGCTCCTACTTCACACTTTCCCATGTGCTATCTAAAATCCACTAAGTATATCAAAGAATACTGGCAACAGATGCTCTGTCAATAGATAAACAAAAAAGTTCTTTCCCTTGTTACTGCATTTATATAATAGTTCAGTTCAGTTCAGTTCAGTCGCTCAGTCGTGTCTGACTCTTTGTGAGTCCATGAATCGTAGCACACCAGGCCTCCCTGTCCATCACCATCTCCTGGAGTTTACCCAAACTCATGTGCATCAAGTCGGTGATACCATCCAGCCATCTCATCCTCAGTCATCCCCTTCTCCTCCTGCCCCTAATCCCTCCCAGCATCAGGGTCTTTTCCAGTGAGTCAACTCTTCTTATGAGGTGGCCAAAGTATTGAAGTTTCAGCTTCAGCATCTGTCCTTCCAATAAACACCCAGGACTAATCTCTTCTAGGATGGACTGGTTGGATCTCCTCACAGTCCAAGGGACTCTCAAGAGTCTTCTCCAATACCACAGTTCAAAAGCATCAATTCTTCAATGCTCAGCTTTCTTCACAGTCCAACTCTCACATCCATACTTGACTAATGGAAAAACCATAGCCCTGACTACACGGACCTTTGTTGGCAAAGTAATGTCTCTGCTTTTTAATATGCTATCTAGGTTGGTCATGACTTTCTTTCTAAGGAGTAAGCATCTTTTAATTTCATGGCTGCAATCTCCACCGGCAGTGATTTTCTGCTTATTCTAGTCAGCAGCAAATAAAAAGGCTGCCAAATTTTAAATGACAAACTTTTTTGTTAAAAGATTAATTTTCCAGGCAGCTTTTTATATGTCTCTGATTCTGGATTTCATCATCTGTGCATTCATGACCAAAAGAGATTGTTGAATAGATAAAACTTAAGCCAGAAGCAATAATTTTATATAGGCAGCTGATTTTGACAGTAAATACCAAATTACTAAAAATTGGTAGATATTTCCTGTCTTTTTAATTTAACATATGAATATATTTTTAAAAAATATTTTAAAAATTGTTTAGTCTAGCTCTATGTCCTCATCTCTACACACATGAGAGATTCTTAGTCACAGTGGTTTGGGAATTGTGTTTGTTCTAATGCGGATGGTCTTTTATCTCTTTAGGAATGTCATGTTAGGGGAGATTTCTGGCTGCCTTAAGCACAGAGAAATTTATTGGAAGAGGTCTAAGGGAACAGACTCAAGATAGCCAGGAATTCGAGGAATCCTAGAAGGAAAGAAGCAGGACATTCTTATTGCTGCTGCTACCAGGGTCACTATAATGAATAGTCTCGAGCATTCATTCCATCTCTGTATCACCAGTTCAACATTTAGAGTCTCGGGAGAGAACATGTGGTTGTCAGACCTTAGGGCCTACCTCCTGTTTAAACCAGTGTACGAAAGTAAGGAGGATCTTACTTCTATAATGAGGACCAAGTACATGGAATCTTCCTATGTCAAGAATAGACAAACCAGAAAAATTTTCGCAGAGACATTGGGGTCACTGGACAAATAGCTACACAAGATGCCTGGAAAAAAGGAGAAAATCTGTCATACTTTAGTACATCACAGTTGTCCCTAATACTCTAGTTTCTAGTGGTCATCTACTTCCATGAAGGGAGGCAATCACACTACATTCTTCCCAGTGCCTAAAACTTGGCAGAAGTAGCATGCTTAGGGCTTAGTGTTGAGCCTTCTGAGATCCTGTCACCACCCAGAGACCTTGCAAGGGAATTGGGTCAAACTGAAACTCTAATACTTTGGCCACCTCATGCAAAGAGTTGACTCATTGGAAAATACCCTGATGCTAGGAGGGATTGGGGGCAGGAGGAGAAGGGGATGACAGAGGATGAGATGGCTGGATGGCATCACCAGCTCAATGCACATGAGTTCGGATGAACTCCGGGAGTTGGTGATGGACAGGGAGGCCTGGCGTGCTGCGATACATGCGGTCGCAAAGAGTCGGACACGACTGAGCAACTGAACTGAACTGACTGAATCTCTGCTACTTCCTAAGTGTGGGAAAGATACTTCTTCTCTCTCACCATGACACCCACCTTAACCCAAGAAAGGGACTTCAGTTTCATCCCTTCCCTTTTAGATTAACTAATGCTGCAATTCTCAGACTTTTTTCCCTTGACTCTCCTAAAAGTCATTGAGGATGTAAAAAAAACCTTGTATGGGTTCTGTCCTATTGATACTTACCCTGTGTGTATGTTAATAGGTCAGTTGTATCCAACTCTTTGTGACCCTGTGGACTGTGGCCTGCCAGGCTCCTCTGTTCGTGGAATTTTCCAAGCAGGAAATGGCCATTTTCTTCTCCAGGGGATCGTCCTGACCCAGGAATCGAACTTGGCTCTCCTGCATTGAAGAGAATCTGCATTAAAGAATCTACATTAAAAAATCTCCAGTAGATTCTTTACCATCTGAGCTACCAGTGAACTGAGAAAATTTTAGAGCATAACAATATGCAAGCACACATTCTAGTAGGTGTTAACACGATATCACCTGCCATGTAAGTAGTAATAAGAAAAATTACTAAAATCTGAAGAACCATACAAGAACCTCAGGGATCCCAGAGAGTACCAGTGAGTTAGTCTTTGAAGCTTTTTGAAGAGATGGAAGCTTTTTATGCAGATAGTGAGTTAAAGTTCTTATAAAAAGTTGTCTTCCTAAGATTCTGTTTTCTGACTACCTTCATGGCATAGAGAAAGACAAAAAAAAATGAAACATAAATAATTAACATTTCTTAAATGTTTAAGGCAGTGAACATAAAATTCAATTTAGTGTCACAATATTGTGCATTAAACTTCCTCTCCTGATAAAATCTCTGGCAGTGAAAGAAAAAACAAGTTCGTGTTTTCAATTCATAGACTGATACTATATGAGAAGCATTTTGCCTCTTTAGATATTGCTTCATTGCAAAATTTGAAATCATTTAATTACTTATGAATCGTGAACCAAATGTGATAAAGAACATATTTTTACAGTGTTTTAAATATATGAACTATTGTTGCCACTAAATCTTTAGGAAAATAAGGATGTTGCTTTGATTCTTATTTTAAGAATTGATATACACAGGCAGATTTTCTATATGATGCTATTGTTTACTTTGATATTTGAGAAGTATATGGTCACTTATTATAGGCAAAGAGGAAACTTGTCTCAAAGGCTACAAGATGGCTCATGCGTATCTGGGAAAGAATACTTAGATATAGATAAAAACAACTTGTAGATTTTTAATTAAGCAGAATTCACTAATAAATTGTGACCCAATTTTGATTCTGGTATTAGAATAAAAAGAGGTAGATAATAGAGAAAATATCCTTCTAAGACTTTTGTCAAAGGCTCAAATTGACTCAGGGATAATAGAAGATAATTACTCCTTTGGGGATTCTTTCCTGATCGTTTTCTTTCTCATAAGAAGCATGCAGATTAATTTTGCCATAGCAGGTACTCCCTAAACACAACAGGGAATTGCACTTCTTGAGGTATTCATAGTCTGCTTTCCTCTAGGACATTTTTTGAAAAGCTGCTAATAGTGTACTTTCATGTCTATAGTTTCATTGTTTTGACTTATTAAAGGCTTTCTAAGTTCTTTGGAGAAACCATTTGGAAGTTTTAAAAAAGACAATGGGACCAGACTTTTATGTCTGAGGATTAACAATGAATGATTCATTAATCATGAAGTAGGGGTCAAGATAACTGCTATATTTTCCTGGGGGTAATGTGTGTATGTATGTATGTATATATATATAACATATTAGCAAAACAGAATTAGACTTTTTGACAGTGTTTTTTAGTCTGTTTTTCTCCTGTGATATAAATGGACACGTTGTTGTTCAGTCACTAAGTTGTATCCGACTCTTTGTGATTCCGTGGACTGTAGCATGCCAGGATTCCCTGTTCCCCTACTGTCTCTGGAGTTTGCCCAAGTTCATGTCCAAGGACATAGTATTTGGTTTAAAAAAGTCTACTAATAAAATATTAACAGGTGACAGATTTGCTAATGTTTACCTCACTACTTAAGAAAAAAAATTAACCTGGTGCTGCACTGAATGAATGTTGTTTTGGTGGTTTCTATATGTTCAAATGGATTGTGTAATGCTTTTCATTGATAAAAGCAGAAAGATGTGGGTTAACAAAATTTCTGTGTCTCAACACTTTAAATATTTTTAGTGGTCAATTTACCCATTACATGTGTCTTTTTCACTGTCAGGATGATTGGATAGATAAAGATACAGATACAGATACAGATATACAGATAAAGATATAGATAAATATACAGATATATACATCCCCTCTAACCCTATTTTTATTTACAGAACTTTTTGAGGTTCAGTTCTTTCTCTGCAGCTACTAGATTTATATTCTCTAGATAGATTCTATAGATACTTTCCCTGTGTGATGTTGACTTGGTTTTAATCAACAAATAATTCTTAGTGGTTTGTTCTCCACCAAGCACTGTTCTCAGTGGGAAAAGATGAGAGAAGAAATATGATGACTAAAGTAAGTCATTTTATCTTTCCCTGGAAGAATGTATTTCCTTCTTGGAAGACAAACATGCACAGATAACAACAAAGATAGAAACTAAAATGAAATTGTTTTCCTCATGGGGTTGGTAGGAGCAGGCTTTTGGTAGTTTCCTCATTAGAGCCCACCAGCATAGAAAAGAAGTGTCATTCCCCCCTGGATGCTCATGGTAGATGACATGCTCCCCTAGACAAACCAAGATTAGTATTTTCTCATAGATAGACAAGACTACATGTGATTAACAGAGGAGTAGATTGACAGTTCTCAAACTTTTTGGTCTTGGACACCATTACACTTTAAAAATTATTTAATGACTTAAAGGACGTTTTGCTTTGTTTTTATATGTTGTACCTTTGATATTTCAGTTCAATTCAGTTCAGTCACTCAGTCGTGTCCGACTCTTTGCAACCCCATGAATTGCAGCACGCCANTAGTGATGCTTTCTAAGGCCCACTTGACTTCACATTCCAGGATGTCTGGCTCTAGGTGAGTGATCATATCTTTGTGATTATCTGGGTTGTGAAGAACTTTTTTGTACAATTCTTGCAGTCTGTAAGGAAGCTGTATATTCTGCTAAGAGGTGTATTCTTAGCACCTCTCCTTAATATCTTCTGCTTCTGTTAGGTCCATACCATTTTTGTCCTTTATTGTGCCCATTTTGCATGAAATGTTTTCTTGGTATCTCGAATTTCTTTGAAGAGATCTCTAGTCTTTCCCATTCTATTGTTTTCCTCTATTTCTTTGCATTGATCACTGAGGAAGGCTTTCTGATCTCTCCTTGCTATTCTTTGGAACTCTGCATTCAGATGCTTTTATCTTTCTTTTTCTCCTTTGCTTTTCACTTCTCTTCTGTTCACAGCTATTTGTAAGGCCTCTCCAGACAGCCATTTTGCTTTTTTGCATTTCTTTTTCTTGGGGGTGGTTTTGATCCCTGTCTCCTGTACAGTGTCACAAACCTCTGTCCATAGTTCATCAGACACTCTGTCTATCGGATCTAGTCCCTTAAATCTGTTTCTTGCTTCCACTGTATAATCATAAGGGATTTGATTTAGGTCATGCCTCAATGGTCTATTGGTTTTCCCCACTTTCTTCAATTGGAATATAGTTTATTTATAATGTTGTGTTAGTTTCAGGCATATAGCAAACCGAATTAGTTATACATATACATATATCCACTCTTCTTTTTTTTTTTTTTTTTTTGAGTCTTTCCTCATGGATGATGTTACAGAGTATTGAGTTGAATTCCCTGTGCTATATAGTAGGTCGTTATTAGTTATTCATTTTGTGTATAGTAGTGTAGATATGTCAATCCGAGTCCCATTTTTTCCCTCCCTCTTCCTTTCTCCTGGTAACTGTGAGTTTGTTTTCTACATCTGTGGCTTTCTTTCTGTTTTGTGGATAAGTTCATTTGCATCTGTTTTTTAGAGTCCACATATAAGTGATATCATATGCTATTTGTCTTTCTCTCTCTAACTTCACTCAGTATGACAATATATAGCTCCATTCATATCTCTGCAGAAGGCATTATTTCATTATTTTTTGTGTGAAGACTGCACTCTTAGCCACTGTTTATTCTGCCTCATCTACTGCAATACTGTCACCCTTTCTTGTGTACAGTGTCTCTCACCATCCAAACTCAGGGACCAGAGAGTCTGAGGTTTCTAACGAGACTTTTATCTAGGATCTTAATATTCAGCATGTAAAACTCAGGGGTGGATTCAAATTGATTGTACTCTAAATAAAACATAGTGGGAATTTACAGTTAAAAATATGGACATTTGATTGTTGGAAACTTTAAAAAATTAGTGTGTATGTGGTACCAATGAAAACATAAATGAAGGTCATTGAGTCAGATAGTTTGATTAGAATTCCTTTTAATCACCACTTCTTTTAATTGGCTATTTGTTAAGTTACAGAATAGCTAAATGAAGCTGAAATTACATAGGCTTTTGTAAAACTAAAAGGAGAAATGTATAAAGCTGTTGGGGAAATATATAAAGGAAATGATTCCTGGACTTATTTTTCTTTATGCTATAGGGAAAAAAAAGTCTTCCTAGTTGAGAAAGAAGACTGTCTTTCACTCTGATGCTTATTTAGGGAAGCCAAACTTGTGTTCTGGGAGTGAATTACTGTTGAAGTGGGTTGCTCTTTAAATATTTAAAGGATAGGTTTGTTTGTGTGTGTATGTGTTTGTATGACTCTTTGATAAAGTTGTGGGAGGTATTTCAGTTCAGTTCAGTTCAGTCGCTCAGTCGTGTCCGACTCTTTGCTACTCCATGAATTGCAGCACGCCAAGGCCTCCCTGTTCATCACCATCTCTCGGAGTTCACTCAGACTCATGTCCATCGAGTCTGTGATGCCATCCAGCCATCTCATCCTCTGTCGTCCCCTTCTCCTCCTGCCCCCAATCGCTCCCAGCATCAGAGTCTTTTCCAGTGAGTCAACTCTTCGCATGAGGTGGCCAAAGTACTGGAGTTTTATTTAGATTCCATTTAGATGTATAAAACCACTTAGACTACAGATGTATTTTCTGAACTAATATATAGCGAAATTAAGACCTCATATCTCTCCTTTTCTCCCAAGTGTGGTAAGAATTAGAGGGGAGAGCAAAATTTGACTTTGCATCCACACTGTAAAAACATGATTCCAGGAGTGCTCTTTGTGCAGGAATTTCAGAGACTTCTGCCAGCTGTGTACTAGAGAATGAAACCCAATTACTTATAAATTCACCTGCATTTGAGCAAGGGATGATATGCTACATCTCAGCAAGTATCATCACCCTCACTAAGTGAGACACCTGATTTTCCAAATTTTCCAAACCAGCACAAGCCTAAAAATTACTCAGCTGTCATACATTTGGTGGTGGGAACCTACTGTCAGGTACTGTACTAAGCTCCAGGGGAGGAAAAAGAATAAACTGTACTCTGTGCTTTACAGTCTCACAATCTGTGGTAGGGGAGGTAAAGAGGAGCAGGATGATGGGAAATGAGAAAATTAGTCTTAAAAATTACAATAAACGTGAAAAGGGATACGCCTAGGCTCCTTAAGTACTAAAGAGCAGGAGTGGAGAAAGGTTTATGAGAGCAAGTAGCCTTTCTGGCTGGACACACAAAGAGAATTGAGCCTGTCTGAGTAGAAGCAAGGAGAGCAATGTTTTTGCAGGAGGAACAGCTTGCAGAAAGGCATCAGGTTGTAACAAAGCAGGATTCTGTTGTGAAACTGCAAATTGGAAAGCACAAAGAAATGTGGCTTCATTTTTGCCTATAGTTCTCATTCATTTAGAACACTTCGTATAAAAATGGTGCTTAATTAATCTTTAAAACTTCCCTCTGAGAATGGGTCTTTGGAGCTCAGCATCAGGTCTGGGCTGCCGGATATGGCAGGTCTTGGTGAAGGGTTGTCCTGGGCATCTCCAGGAGTGCACGCTCCGTGCAGGGGCACCTGTGTTGCAGATTATAAACAATGCAGGAGAATTTGTGTGGCTGCTGGATCAGAGCTGTGACCTTTGGGGGAGCTGATGCGCTGTTCCCTAAACGTCCTTCTTTCTCTTGCATTCCTCTGTATTACGCTCCCTGTCCCATCGGCTCTAAACATCCTGCTTCTTTTCTTCTACATGAGAAAATCATTCTTATTTTGAAATTAAAACCTAAAGGCTACTATGTGGAAAAGGTTCTCATTTCGCCTGTGCAGTACATTCCGTATATATACTTTGCTTGTGCATAGTGGGGAAACGTGGGTAAAGGTTTTCTATTTCCTTTTATAGTGTAACAGGTTTGTCTGAGTTTATTTTAGTCATCTGAATTAGTCACAAGTCAAGACAACATTTGATTTTCAGAAACTACAGTCATCATGGATTGGGTAGTGATTGTATCATTAGGAAGAGAGAGTGTGTGTGTATGTGTGTGAGTGAAGGGAGGGCATAAGAGAGTGAACTTTCCATTCACGAGCATAAAATAACTCAAAGAAAAAACATTCTGAAGTTTTGATATGCCATGTTGTCCCCTAAAAGCAGCCGTATTCCCTCATCAGCCTCTCAGAATGCTCAACAGAATGCCCGGTGCCCTGCTGTGCGCCCAGACACCACAGACAACGTGTCTGTGGTGTCACAAGCCAAATAACATGGCCAGAGCCCCTGTTTTAATCTTCCAGTTGACATCTGAATGTAGGCAGTTGTTTTAAAGTAGCAATTAGCTGCACCCTCTGGGAATTTATTTCCAAAATTTATGCTAGTCCTCATGCGTCTCATTATTTTGCTTATGTAGGCTGTCTTGTTCAGCTAAATAAAGCTATGTGGTGATTATCTGCTTTCCTTAAGAGTCCTACTTTAAATTTGATAGACAGAGGGAATGATAGTTATGCCTGCAGTCTGCACCAGAGTCAAAGACATGATATAACACTATGGGGATATTTATTTGGTTTCTAGACTTTATTTTGAACTTACAAAAGAGTAGAAATTCAGGTATTTTTATAGATTATGATGTGCTTAGACCCGAGGATATAAACTCCAGACATCTATCTACATGTTGGAAAATATAGAAAAGACTGATTTGAGAATTTGGTTGGCAGTGATTTCCAGCTTTGGTCCTAAAGTAAAATCTAAATTGTACTAATTGGTTCATTCCACAGTGTGTCATAAGATAAGCTTCATTCCACAGTGTGTCATAAGATAAGCTTCGACATTGGCCCTTCCCCTGCTCAAGTATAGATCCAAAATACTCTGTTAGAATTGTTATGCTGTCTCCTCAAAGAGCATGGAACAGAGGATGGGGGCCTAGAACTATGTGGAGTTAGCAAAATTGTGCCTTAACTTCCTACTAAGAGAAAATTAGTACATATGTAATTAAATGGATCACTAATAACAATTATAGGCATTTTTTCTTGAATATAATTGTCTTTAACTTTTTCTGAATCATAGTGGTTTTCCACTATAGTATATGCCTTATACTTTTCAATTCCTTACTTAGAAAGGCTATGGAAAATATGAGTCAAGGATTTAGTTGATTTCAAACTTTCTTTGTTCAGACAGTTGATAATGGGAGTCACAATACAGTGAGATGGTCTGCACTTGGGCCCCTTAGTAGTTTCCCATTTACATCATGGACACACCTCAGTGGTGAATTCCATACTGTCTGTATGATCTGATTGAGGAAGTCAGACTTACTGATTCTATTGGCCTTTCATTCATATGAAACTGCCAATCCCTCTCTTCTCTACAAAGGAGGAATTATAAGTAGAAGACATTTGCCATCCAGGCTCCCTACCCTCCAGGGCTAGAGGTAGTCCTTACCCAGCTCTGCAGAGTACAGTGATCACTTCACCAATCTCTTAACTAACCTGCCAGTTCATCAGTGTGTGCTTTATCCCTCAGTTGTGTCCGAGTCTGCGACCCCATGGACTGTAGCCTGCCAGGCTCCTCTGTCCATGGGGATTCTCCAGGCAAGAATACTGGAGTGGGTTGCCACACCCTCCTTCAGGTCCCCTGCATTGCAGGTGAATTCTTTACCATTTGAGCCACGAGGGTCTCCATGAAACATACTGCTTAGGGCCAAGAGCGCATGCAAGTGTCTTGCAAACCGGCTCCTCTCTGATGTTCTTGTTCACCTTTGCATCTGTACATTTTAAAGTTGCTTACTTATAATAAAGAGTTAGTTGTTTTATTTTTCAGTCAGTTTTCCTGGGAGGTGGATTCTGATATAGAGATTAGCATACTTGAAGTTTATTAGGGAGTGCTCTTGAAACAACACCTGGAAAAGGAAAGGGAAGGAAACAGGCTCCAGCAGAGGGAAAAGTTGGGCTATAACAGTTTCAAAAAAACCTTCATCCACCACCACAAACAGCTCCTGAGATCTGAAATGCCACTTTAGAGATGTATCAGACTGGGGATCAAGGTGCTGGACCTTCTCCTGTCATGCTGACTGGGCATTGGCTTTGACCTGCTCCAGACACTGGCTTTCTCTTCTGCAGCAGGAGGAGAGCTGGCGGCTGAGGGCTGCTCTCCCAGTATCTGGGGGAGCAAGGCCTTTCATCCTGAAGAGGGATCTGTTTCCACTAAATCTATTGATAAACATTGTAGTTATCGCCAGTACATTTATTTAGTTAAATATTACTTAAACCCACATACGATACAGTCAGAAAGAGTTAGTTCCTTCTATGGCAAGTAAATTGACTTTGTTTTTAAAGACTCAAAAATTAAGGTAAGAGCTGAATTACACGCTAAGTATATAAATATTGCTCTTTTCATAGGTCCCAAATTAACCTTACGAAATGACCATTTTATAAGTCATAAATGTTAAAGTTGACAATTTCATAAGGAAAACACTGGTATAAATGATTGGGAAAATGTCATAGAAATATAGATGGAGTTTGCAAGCAAATAACTTTATGAGATGCTTCTTTCAGTTCTAACAGAAAATGAAACATAATTATTGACTCAGTGGTATGGGCTTGTTGTTTTTTAAAAATGTGTTACACCAATCAGTGATCTATTCCCAGAGAAAATCCTTTGACCCTACATCAGACAACCGGTCAAGGAATATACCCTTAGACATTTCAGGTTAAAATGTTGGAAAAATTTAGTCTGGTAACTGTTGCCTCCTTTGCTGGCTTCTTATTTTTTGGTAAAGTCTCTGCCATTTTGTATTCCTTCCAAGTTGCTGACTGATACTCAGTTTCGGAATAGGGATAGTTCTAGGATTTGTGCATATACAATTTGGTGATCCTCAAGAAAAGGGATATTGAACTAGGTATAAGTGATTACTTAGAATTTAAAAAATCACACAAAAAATAACTTTAGAAAGTTTATAAATAGTATAATAAAATTTATAAACATAAGATTTTATTAATTGGCTACATCTTTTAAAATTTTTATTTATTTATTTTAATTGGAGGATAATTACTTTACAATATTGTGATTTTTTTGCCATATATCAATATGAATTGGCCATAGGTATACCCCGGTGGCTCAGAGGTTAAAGCGTCTACCTGGAATGCGGGAGACCCGGGTTCGATCCCTGGGTTGGAAAGATCCCCTGGAGAAGGAAATGGCAACTCACTCCAGTACTCTTGCCTGGAGAATCCCATGGAAGAAGGAGCCTGGTAGGCTGCTAGTCCATGGGGTCGAAAAGAGTCGGACACGATGGGAGACTTCACTTTCACTTTCATACATCTTATACCTCTATATCACTGCTCTCTCTTTTTTTTTTTTTTTACAATTTTGCTTGCATACATTTTGATCTTTTTTTAAATGAAAATAATTTTGTAATATTTTCTATAAAGGAAAATAGAAGAGTAGTTCAATCTATCCTCTAGCATGGTTGATAATTTAGATAAATCTCTTTTTATCTTTATAACTCATTATTGGTAATCTTTTGTCAGTGTTTTCAGATTGTCAAGCAGAAGAAAACCTTTATCAAGTTTCAGATACAAACATTCTCAGAGTATTCAAAGCATAAAACCTTTATTAGTGCAATGTCGAATCTGAAATCCTCTTTGATTTCATAATCTTCAGTAACCAGTTTGTCACTCATGATAGCATTAGAGAGTTTTACCTTATCTGAACTTCAGCATTTTGCATAATCAGCAGAAAGTTAAGTCTTTTTCCTGTATTTTATTTTTTTTTACCTTGTCTAATTTGTTTGTGCTAGTTTCTGCCACACATCAACATGAATCAGACATAGGTATATATATGTCCTTTCACTCTTAAATCTACCTCTCATCTCCCACCCCATCCCATCCCTCCGGGTTGTCACAGAGCACTGGGTTGAGCTCCCTGTGTTACACAGCAGATTCCCACTGGCTGGCTGTTTTACATATGGTAATGTTTATATTTCTATGCCACTCTCTCAATTAATTCACCCTGTCCCTCCCACACTGAGTTCCCAAACATATTCTCTATATCTGTGTCACTATTGCCGCCCTGCAAATAGATTCATCAGTATTATTTTTCTAGATTCTATACACATACATTATTATACAATATTTGTCTTTCTCTTTCTGACTTGCCTCACTCTGTATAATAGCCTCTAGGTTCATCTACCTCATTAGGAGTGACTCAGTGCATTCTTTTGTAAAACTGAGTAACATTCCATTTTACATATGCACCACAATTTCTGTATCCATTCACCTGTCAATGGACATCTAGGTGCTTCCATGTCCTAGGTATTGTAAATAGTGCCGCAACACTCGGGTACAAGAATCTCTTGCAGTTATGGTTTTCTCAGGGTATATGCCCAGTAGCGGGATTCCTGGTCATATGGTAGTTCTATTCCTCATTTTTAAAGGAATCTCCATACTGTTTTCTATAGTGGTTGTGTCAATTTGCATTCCCACCAACAGTACAAGGGGGTTCCTTTTTCTCCATATCCTCTCCAGCATTTATTGTTTGTAATCCTCTTTCCCTGAAATTGTCACTCTGCATTGAAACACAGTTTACCTCTTACATTTATCTCCCTAGTTTCTTCTTCACATTTTTGCCTCCTGGAATTTTAGCATACTAGTCAGCTGAGGTCAGTTCAGTTCAGTTCAGTTCAGTTGCTCAGTCATGTCTGACTCTTTGTGACCCCATGAATTGCAGCTCGCCTGTCCATCACCAACTCCCAGAGTTTACTCAAACTCACGTCCATCAAATCAATGATGCCACCCAGGTCACATGTAGTTATAATAGAAATTTTGAAAAACAACACTCAAATAGATTCTAGAAGAAAAATATTTGATGAAAGTATATCTGTATTTAAATCAAAAGTTGTAAGAATAATACATAATCTTTATGAAGGAATTGTTGAAACTGGAGGAATATATTCTTCTATTCCTGTAAGTCAAATGTTACTACAAGGTGTAACTGACATACTATCTGTTAACAGGTTAACGAGAATGAAAGTCTTCCTCCATCTAAACCTGGCTGATGGTCATACATCTGGTTTGAGATTATTTAGTGTGACTGAACAAAGGAAATTTCTCTGAACACTGTCAGAAACTATTCCACTAAGAACTCCAGACACTACATCATGATAAATGGATACTTTGTTTATTTTAATTATTGGACAAGATGTTGGATGGCTAAGTTTTTATTTTGTATAAAGGTTTCTGTTTTATATTTCTTTGAGTTTTGATCTCCATTGGTCTACTTTTCCATTACAGCAGAATTTAAGTTCTTCACAGTTTAATATCATTCCTATTAATTGCATACTTTTTAGTGCTGTTAGATCACTGAATTATTTGACACAGATGGTCAAAACAATATCCTTACAAGATAATTACATGTAATTTCAAACAACCAGAGATGGGCCAATATAGGATAGGTTGTGATATGTTGTGTTTCACACATTTTCCCTGGTGTTCTCAGCATTCCAGAAGCTCTGTTGAATTTTATTCTCTAGTACATGCTCTGGAGAAGGCAATGGCACCCCACTCCAGTCCTCTCGCCTGGAAAATCCCATGGATGAAGGAGCCTGGTAGGCTGTAGTCCATGGGGTCGCTAAGAGTCAGACACAACTAAGTGACTTCACTTTCACTTTTCCTTTCATGCATTGGAGAAGGAAATGGCAACCCACTCCAGTATTCTTGCCTGGAGAATCCCAGGGATGGGGGAGCCTGGTGGGCTGCCGTCTATGGGGTTGCACAGAGTCGGACACAACTGAAGCGACTTAGCAGCAGCAGCAGCAGTACGTGCTCATTGACCTGTTCAGAAATTGGAGGCCGTTCTCTGAAATCCCACTGTAGGAGCAGGGAAAATATGTGAGCCTAGCAGGTAGGTGAACAAGAATAACATCAGTATGAATAAAAAACTTCTATATATAAAATTACAACTTCCAACTGTAATGTGATAGCCTCTTTTTTTCTAATGAAACAGAAAATATTAGTTTAGTTTTTTTTTTNAGGCCTGAGGGGAACAGGCTCTCCTTCGAGTCCCTCCAGAAGGAATGGCTCTTGCTGATTCCCTGCTTTTCCTGTGGTCATGTATGGATGTGAGAGTTGAACTGTGAAGAAAGCTGAACACCAAAGAATTGATGCTTTTGAACTGTGGTGTTGGAGAAGACTCTTGAGAGTCCCTTGAACTGCAAGGAGATCCAACCAGTCCATTCTAAAGGAGATCAGCCCTAGGTGTTCTTTGGAAGAAATGTTGCTAAAGCTGAAACTCCAGTACTTTGGCCACCTCATGCGAAGAGTTGACTCATTAGAAAAGATCCTGATGCTGGGAGGGATTAAGGGCAGGAGAAGGGGATGACAGAGGATGAGATGGCTGGATGGCATTACTGACTCGATGAACATGAGTTTGAGTGAACTCCGGGAGTTGGTGATGGACAGGGAGGCCTGGCGTGCTGTAATTCATGGGGTCGCAAAGAGTCAGACATGACTGAGTGACTGAACTGTAATGATACATAAATTATTTGCACACAAACCTCAAAGGAAATGGCTACCCTCTCCAGAATCTTTTGCAGGAAAATTCCACAGACAGAGGAGTCTAGGTGGCTTCAGTCCATGGGGTCCCAAAGAGTTGAATACGACTGAGAAACTAACACTTTCACAGCTTTTATTACACGGTTTTCTAAGTATCTTTCATAACATTAAGATACTTTTTAAAAATATTTACTAAGAATGTGAACATGGCAAAACAAAAAACAATAAAATCTCCTTTAAATCAAGAGGCAGCCTGGATTTCTTGGGTTCAAGCTCGAAGTTTGTTAGTGACTAGCTGTATGACCTTAGGCAGACTAAGTCTTTGGTTTTAACACATAAGTATGGTTAAAACTAGTACCTACATTGTAAGTGTTGCTGTGATGATTAAACATAAGTCTCTCAGCAGTAACTGACTTAGCTGAGTAAGGCTAAAATGATTCCATTTATACAAGGCATTATAATAATGTCAGGCACAGTAATGACTTAAAACAATGCACACTTATTTTACAGTCTGGAGATCAAGATTTTCCACAGGACTGTGTTCCTTGCTTTTTTTAGCTCCTGGAGCCTCCTTGCCGTGGGGGCCCTTCTTCTCAACTCTTCTTCTGTTGTCACATCTCCTCTGACTCTGACTTCCCTGTCTTCTTCTTTTTTGGGTTTACTAGAATAATCAGAATAATCTCCTCATCTCAACATATTTAATCACATTCACAAATTCTGTTTTGCCAGAACAGGCAAAGGTGACATTTTTATGGGTTTCAAGGATTAGAATGTGGATATCTTTGGGGAACAATTATTCTGTCTAACAAAGTGCTCAACAAAGTTGGCCAAATAAATTCCTCTGAGCCCCATGTACATCATTTATTGCAATCAAAATAATTATAGTCAGAATGACATGATTTGGTAAGATTAAACAGGAACACTCTATGTTTATTATATGTTTGTACCATTATAAAATCATACTTTAAAACTGCACTTTTGGGACTGCTCTGGTGGTCCAGTGGTTAACTCTCCATGCTTCTGATGCTGGGGGCCCAGGTCCCATCTCTGGTGGGGGGACTAAGATCCCACATGCCACAGCTAAAAGTCCTACCTGCTGCAACCAAGATCAAGCACAGCCAAATAAAACTTAACTAAATAAAACTGGTCTTTCAATGCTGTCTTACTGATTCATAGGTAGCTTTATTTTATCTCATGTTAAGTTTGAGCCCTCGTCATTCTAAGAGATTTGGAGTTTCCCAAACCCCCATGGTACTCAAGACTAACCTTTAGTTTTTAACTTGTCACTTTTTTTTCTCCCTTAGAAGATTCTCAGCTTTTTGAAATGCTGTGTCCTGGTTTTCTATGAGTGTTCTGTTTGGCCATGTCTAGAATGAAGTAATGATCACTAATTTCTGTTGAATGATCCATAGCCAAATGAATGTATGTATTTGTGAGAAAAGGCCAAGCACATTGAATACTTAAAGGATAGATTTTCAATCTGATGTAGTTTAATCTGTAACTGTTGAAATGATTAAATGTAATTTTTTTTTGCATTAAAGCTGCTAAACAGCAAAGATACAAAAATCAATATTACAGTTTTAAGTATTTTGGTGGTAATATTTTGGATTAATATGCTCAAGAAAGTATTGTGAGAAAGTGTGTACCCTACAAATAAACTTTAATTGCTGAGGGCAGAGAACTTAAATACAACTGAGTGTCAACTTCTCCCTCAGAAAACAAGTGCAGAACTGATGATCTCAGAATTCTATCATGTTTGTGTTGGAAAAACAAGACCTTGAAGCCACTTACATGGTAAAATACAAATGCAAGCCAATATCACCACTGCACTCTTTATGGTTGCAGCAAAAATATACAACTGTATAGTCAAATTAGGTAGTGCTGTTGGCAGTCTGGAATTTTGCCTCAGGTGACATGAGATTTTGATTGTCCCCTGAAACTACATGCCAGAATGCTAGAAGTTTCCAATCTTAATTTTGTAGTGAAATTAGGTGTGAATGTGATGATGGATGTAATGTGTGCTATACTATCAGATTTATATTTGGCATTAATATGTTGCTTCTGGGTACAGTAGTGACTTTTCCAATTTTCCCTGTCCCTTAGCCTGTTGGAAGGAAGCCATCCAAACAGCATGAGGTCAGACCAAGGCTCGTTTTTTCAGTTGCTGAGATCACACTTGATGTAGGACACTGAAGTATTTTGTGTGGTCCACAAATTCAAATTCAAGCTTTAAATGTCTTTCCTTTACATTAATAGTGTTGTTTTTCAGTAGAATTGTGTTCCTTATTTGGAAAGTGTCTTTGTACAATTATTCAAGATTTGATATGCCCAGATTACAGAATCACTGAGGCTTTAAGATATGCTGCTTAGGACTTAGGATAGCAAAACCAGTTTAAGTAATACTGCTCTTCTGTGATATTCATAGTTTCCAAAATTTAAAGTTTACATGTGAGCCACTGTGATGGTTAATATATATCAAATTGACTAGGCTACAGCATTGTCGTTTGGTTAAACACCAATTTGGGTGTTGCTGTAAAGATATTTATTAGATGTGCTTGGTAACATTTACGTTGGTAGACTATGTACAGATGAGTAAACAGATACGGGAAAAAATCATGAAGAAGTTTGGAAAACACTGGCCTGTGAAATATCTGAAACATTTTATTTATTTAAAAGTTTCTAACTTTCAATTTGATATTTTGACTAATGGGATACTGGTTTTAAAATTTTGAAATGTATGGAAAGAAAAGCAATATGAATTGGACATCAAGAAGTTAAATGTAGTATCTGGTAACACAATGCCTTTATAAGATACTGCCTTAAAAGATTATAAACTTGCAGTATAGCTATGGTAGAGGAATTAAGTACTAGATTATTTTGTCTCAAAGCAATTATTATTTATTCTAGATGGGGAAGTAAATACCACACACATATACACACACCTACACACACACACACACACACACACACATACACACACACGCACATCATTTGTTCATTCATTCAGTTGTGTGTACAAAGTTAGGAAGAATAACATTGCAGGTAATCAGGATCTATTTTATTCATTTCAGTCCAGTAAAGGAAATGTTTTGAAAGAGATATTATTTGTAGATAATGGAAAATAATAGATGAATAAAATATTTCAAAACAAAGAATACTTCAATAGGAAGCTACAGTCTTAGATCCCTTACGGCTAGTCAGCAGTGCCTTCCCAAATTATGTTAGGAATTAAAGTATGTTTAGGGCTGTGTTAGGTTTAGAAAGACAACGCAGTGTAACAATTCTATGAGTGTATTTTGGGGCTAGATTTGGATTCTAGATCTGTTACTTGACTCAGTGACTATGGCAAGCTTATTTAACCTGCTTATCTATAAAGTGGGGAGAAGCAACAGTAAGCAATTTTAGAGGATTCTGAGGATTAAAGGAACCACTAGAGTAGTGGCTAGCACTAAAGTGAAGATTCTCCTGTCCTTTCATCCTCATATAGTTTTTAATACAAAATTAAAATTAAAAAAAAAACCTGGCAAGGGGTTATTTTACTTTTGTCTTGATGTTTTTAAAATGTGTGGCTAAAGCCAATAATCCCCACAAACTTTGTGAAAGTCGTCATTGTGCTACATTGAACAGAATGAGAAATGGAAGTGTCACCAGTGTGTTGCATAAATCTGTCTTTCTTGGCCCTGAAATATGATTTCTTGTGAACTGTTGAAATTTCTTAATTTCAATTTTGAGATCCTAATACCTGTTGTTGTTTAAGTGCTTATGAAATGCAAAGTGTACACAGTTGCCATACGGATGACAAGTAAAAATAATGGAGATTGTCTACAGTTTTCAGAACACATTAGACCTCAGAGACACTAAAAATAAATCAGTTGAGATGTATAAAAATAATCTGAGTGTGAATAAATGCCTTCTTTGATATACTCTGCAAACATATTCTGAACCTTCATTCATCCTTTCATCCTGTTGTTATAAACCCATGGATGGTATAACACTGCCATAATGCTTTTTCTTGTATCATATGGCAGTCCATGCAGGCTTTGAATGCATGTCCCATTTGATTCATTTTTATGGGAATTACTGTATGCAAATAAGGATGAATGATACTTGTTCTGTTTTCATTTCTTGCTTTGACCAGAATATCTTAATGTGAGTTACATCACAAAAAGTATACTTTAAATGTATTTTTTGCATCATGATGTCCAGTTATTGGTCAGACCATTTCACTTCATCCTTATTCTTGACCATCTCTTGAAGGCACCTAGTGTTTATACCAGAATAACTTTCTTCAGCTGGATCATCTATGCATATATAATCCCTCACATAGAGCTTCCTGCCATCTGTTTCACATTTTATTTCCCATGTATGCTTTCTTGTTTCATCATCTATATTAGTTTGGAACTAATTCTTAAGTAAGAAGTAAGGCTGTTTCCTGAGTCTGTTCTGAATTGCTGGGGGTTTTGGAAAACCTTTTATGCAAAAACAGTGAGCATTATGGGTATTAGGGAAAATTATTCTACTGTAAAATTTTGTGTTGAATCATCTTTCAGATTTAGGTACAACTCAGATAGTGTTTCCTAACTTGACCTAATTTGGAAATCAATGTCTCTTTAATAATATATAGGAAAATTATATGATACCCTAATACTTGATGGCATGACAAATTCACAGGGAAGTTTGAAACTTACACACAAAGGTTTCATAAAGAACCATTTTACATGAAGAAGCTGGGGTTCCCAGATGGCATAAGTGGTAAAGAACCTGCCTGCCAATGCAGGAGATGTAAGAGACGTGACTTTGATCTCTGGGTCGAGAAGATCCCCTGGAGGAGGGCATGGCAACCCACTCCAACCCACTCTAGTATTCTTGCCTGGAGAATTCCATGGACAGAGGAGCATGGAAGGCCATGGTCTATAGTGTCGCAAAGGGTTGAACATGACTGAAGCAACTTAGCACACACAAACCCCAAGATTTTCCTTCAGCATTTTCTATAAAAGAGAAGTGTAATACATTGGTGCTATCTTCTTCTAATCAAAGAGGTATATAGATAACTGATAGCTGCTTTACCTTTGCCGGTGACATTTTCATCAAGAAATAAGAGCAATCTACACAGTAAGCTGGGCATTTCAAGTCTATCAGTTCAGTTCAGTTCAGTTGCTCAGTCATGTCCAACTCTTTGCGACCCCATGAATCGCAGCACGCCAGGCCTCCCTGTTCATCACCAACTCCCGGAGTTCACTCAGACTCATGTCCATCGAATCAGTGATGCCATCCAGCCATCTCACCCTCTGTCGTCCCCTTCTCCTCCTGCCCCCAATCCCTCCCAGCATCACAGTCTTTTCCAATGAGTCAACTCTTTGCATGAGGTGGCCAAAGTACTGGAGTTTCAGCTTTAGCATCATTCCTTCCAAAGAAATCCCAGGGCTGATCTCCTTCAGAATGGACTGGTTGGATCTCCTTGCAGTCCAAGCCACAAGGGAAGCCCTTCAAGTCTATACTTCGCATTAATTTAGATGTTAGCCAAAGTAAGTATTGTACACATTTCATTATGGATGTTTCCAAGTCAGTTTTCAGTATCTTCAGCCTCAGGAGATTTGAGAAAATTGTAAAGAATGCCAGTAAGTTTAAGACTTGAAGTCTTGATAGATATCTTAGCTTGACTGAGCAAATTGGAAAATAATGGAAGCCAAGGATAGCATGTCCTCTGAACTTAGCAGAAGCACTGAAGGCAGCACATCCTGGGATTTTTAGGGTGAGTGGGGAGCAAGAAGTGCACGAGCGTGTCCTTAGTCTTCTCTCTCTGAAAGGATGCCTTGGGTTTTGAGAAGAAGACAACTCTTCTAAGGCATTACTTATGAAAGTTTTATGTCCTACTTTAAAAATGAAAATTAAACATAACTTGTTCTCTAGGAGATTCTAAATTTTGCCGAAGTCTAATTGTAATAAAAATGTTCTTGTTAGACTCAGTCAGGCTTTCTTGGGACCTGAGCACAATCAAAATGTTCTACAGTGTTTAAGACACTTGGGTAAGAAAGAAACACCAGCAACTGGTTTGAGCAACCCTGAACAGCAGATAGTGCTGGTGGAAGGCATACTTTGGACAGCAATCTAATTGCCCCATGCAGGTGTAGCTTCTGAAATGTAAGATCATTGTATTTTAGGGTGAAAGCAATTTAGAAATAAAAGGATTCAGCCAACTTGTTTTTCGTGAGCCATATTTTGATGCTTAAGTGCTATTTTTTCCTAGTCAATTATGAGGACTTTAAAGAAAACACAGAATCATAAACAACATATATTATAGCAAATGGTATGGTCTTATTCATGTGGTTTACTTATGAGCAGAAAATTATCTTTATTCTGGTACTTTATAAGAATGCCTCAGTGGCATTAGAGCCATTAACTTCAAGAAATGTTTAATCATTTTTCCATTAAGTGGTTAGCCTCACTTGAGCTGAGTGACTTCACTTTCACTTTTCACTTTCATGCATTGGAGAAGGAAATGGCAACCCACTCCAGTATTCTTCCCTGGAGAATCCCAGGGACGGGGGAGCCTGGTGGGCTGCTATCTATAGGGTCGCATAGAGTTGGACACGATTAAAGTGACTTAGTAGCAGCCTATTTCTATATAATTCACTGCTCCACTACTAGAAAACAATTTTTTTTTAAGGCTTTTTTTTCTTTCTGGTACTTATTTCACTAAGCTGTTATATTAAACATTCCTTTTGTCATATCTCTGCTGTCAGGTGATGCTAAAATAATAAAACTGCTTTGTATAATTCAGCAAAGAAAAGGTAATCCATTTGTGTTAGACTGAAGAGTCTTTAGAATAAATCAATAGGACATGCTACATGTGTAATTATTTCAGGAAACAAAGCAGCCCTAAATACTGATTTTTCCATTTATCCTCTTTCCTGTTCAATTTCAGTTGTTTCCAAGTTTCAAGAACTGGCAGGAGTAAACAGTTAAGTGCTTCCCTGCAGGGTTATGGTCTTGTTGGTGCTCTCATAACTGTGCGTATAGAAAGATTTCTAACTATTTATCTGCTGCTAATGGTTGTGACCCAAAGGGAGTGTTATAACCAGATTTATATGTATGCACACATACACATACACATCATATATATATATACATACATTTTTCAGCCTTGCTGAAGATATTAATAGCACTTGTGATGTGATGAAGGGAGAATATTCTATATGCTACTTTCATAAGGGATGAGATAAATGACTATTACTCAGCCCTCAAATGCATACCAACCCAATATGAAAGCAGCTCGGCAGAAGAGGAATGTGCACCTAATTTGGGGGCAAAGAATTATGCAGAATGTGTCCAAGACACCTGCAGAAAATTAAAAGACTTTACTTCTCTGTATGTGAAATTCTCATGAGGTAATTACCCTCAGTGTCAGACATAATACCGCTCCCATTAGACAGAACACATTGAGGGAAAATTGAATAGACTTTTTGTCGGGAGTGCTCCTAAGGATTAATAGGGCTGTCTAAAGCAGTAATTGGAAGGTTTTCCCCCACTTTGCATGCAGCCATCCTCACTTGTGTCTTTCAGGTTTATTATTAGGCCATTGCCATTCTATTTACCATGGAGGCACAAGCATCTTCGTTGTTAACACTCCTGCCAGCATCTTTGTTTCTTCGGAATGGGCTGCTGCCTTTAACCACTTCCCTTTTTGTGCTGGGCTTGCCTTGCCTCCCTTTATGTCTCTCCATGGTCAGAGTGCCAAGAGCTGGCAGAAAGGGGGGCTCCTTTTCCATGCATCGCAAAGATGAAAGTGACCAAATAGGGCTTGATCAGCTAAAGCATCTCACTTTGTTCCAGGGCTCTTTCATCCTCCAGGGAACTTCCTCAGCGGGGGTGGAGCAGAGAGCTAATCTTTCTGTGTTTTGGCATCTGTAACACTGATATCCAGTTCATAGATCTAAACAGCATGTCTCTTTATTTGGATGTTTAGTATGTCACTAATTATTGCATGATAAGAGCTAAAGGGATATTCAGAAATCTGTATCATATTATTTTCTCTGCTTCTTTAGCATATGTAGTTTATCACTAATGATGTTCTGGTTTAGGTTAAACTAAAAGTGACCTTAAAAGTACTGAATGTACAATCAGATTTTTATGTATCACAGTGACTGATTCACATGTGAGGTGTGTGTGTGAGAGTGTGTGTTGTCAGAAGTAGAGAGAGTTTGGGATGGGAAATGAGGAAGAAGAATATTTATGTAGGCTAATGATTTTGTGATTCTCCTTCTTAGGTATTGTACTTCAAGCTAGAAACTTTAACTCTGCCTTTCAGTGCACATTTGAACACTTATGTATTGAATGAAAAATATCAGAATGGAAAATGTTCTGCTAAGAACAAGGACCATTACTATTAGCTGTGCTGAAATAAGTCATTGAGCATGAAGAGATACCACCTGTTCCTTCACTTTATTCCTATACATTCCTCTTTATTCCTCTGAGTTGATTTTGTGACCAAATAATGCCATTTGAAACCACTGTGAATGGATTGGGGTTGACTTTTTTTAAAGACAACTATATGAAGGCAAGGGCAACCCACTCCAGTGTTCTTGCCTGGAGAACCCCAGGGACGGGGGAGCCTGGTGGGCTGCCATCTATGGGGTTGCACAGAGTCAGACATGACTGAAGCAACTTAGCAGTAGCAGCATATGATTTAGAGGATTACCGTTCCTGATATGTTCATCTTAATGTATCTATTTCAACTTAAAGTACACTCCCTCTTCTTTTTAGAGGAACTCAAGGAAATCAAATACTTGGTTCTGGTTAATTCTCATTACCTTTTACTTGTGTGTCTCTTATTCTTCTCACTAGAATATGACATCCTTAGAGACGGCTACTGTCTATCTGATCTCACTTTTGCATATCTTTCTTGACACAGCAAACTTTCAATAAATACTTGTTAAATAGAACTTTTTAGGGTAATTGTGGGGCTTCTCTGGTGGCTCAGAGGGTAAAGAATCTGCCTGCACTGCAAGAGACCTGGGTTTGATCCCTGGGTAGGGAAGATACCCTGAATGAGGGCATGGCAACTCACTCCAGTATTCATGCCTGGGGAGTCCCTGTGGACAGAGGAGCCTGGTGGGCTATGTAGTCCGTGGGATCGCAGAGAGTCAGACATGACTGAGTGGCTAAACATAAGCATAGAGTAACCGTGACGGTTTTCACTAAATGACATACCAGCGGGCATGTGCTCATGCAGGGGAAAGGTTTGTTCACTTTCACTTTTAAACCAAGCAATTTTTTTTTTTCTGATACTCAGGGTAAAGAATAAAATAAAAATGATGACCAAGAAAAATTTTAGTTTTAAATATTGATCTTGCACGAATTTCTTTTGAGTTTAGTAAAATGATCAGTCCTTAACCTATAATACTGTCCCTGTAGCTAATTTCATATATACAGTTACTTATGAGATATATGAATATATATGAGATATACACATAAACTTTATTTTTACTGAAGTATAGTTCAGTTCAGTTCAGTCATTCAGTCATGTCCGACTCTTTGTGACCCCATGAATTACAACATAGTATTTAAATGAACATAATGTTTATTGGATATTTCCTATTTATTAGGTATTTATTAGTAGCTTATATTCACTGTATCATTTATCTCTGAGACAGTTAATTATATTGTTATCCTCATTTCATGAATGGGGAAATTATAGTAACAGCAGATGATCCCTTGTATGCTTGGGAAACAATGAATATACACAGTAGACATATCTTGTCAAAGGGATAGGAAACCACTGTGTGTACAATCTGTGTGCACAGTAACATGATTTATATACACAATTAAAAGACTGATGATCTTAATGACCAAAAACACTTAATAAGGGCAGGTACTGTGCAATGTATCTAAATATTTTAATCTAAATTATCTTTAATTCAATATATAAATGAATAAACTTCAATTTTCTAAAAAATACTTTTGTCTATAGAATGTGCTCCTAGCCACATGTAACTCTTTACCAGTTGAAAAGTCAGTAGTATAACTGAGAAAAGAAACTTTTACTTTTATATCATCTTGACTAATATAATTTAAATTTTAAAACTTAAAGCTATCTTTGTTGGACTACATCTTACTTTAACCTTTGTGTAGAATAAGGTAGTACTGTAGTTTGCACAATAGGAAATTACTTATTTCCTAGTTTCACGTTACACATGAATACTTATAAACTTTTATATGTAAATAANTGAATCCACCACAGGTGTACACAAGCTCCCAATCCTGAATCCCCCTCCCACCTCCCACCCCACAACGTCTCTCTGGATCATCCCCGTACACCAGCCCCAAGCATCCTGCATCCTGTATCAAACATAGACTGGCGATTCGTTTCTTACATAATAGTATATATGCTTCAATAAAATTATTTTTTTCCCTATTACCATTCTTGTTAGGCTTCTATTTTTTCCTAGCTCAATACAACACACCCTTTCTTAAATTGAGGAATTAAAATAAAACAATCTCTAAATTTTCAAAGTGGCAGATAAAATCTATTGGTTAAAATTTTCTCATCAAATATTTCATATCTTTTAATACATAAGATAGTTTCCTTGAAAATATTTAGAAAATACATTATACAAAAGACTGTATAAATTCATATGTGCTGAAAATTGTAACATGAAAGTAACACTCATGTATCCATCATCTAACTTAAGAAATAAAATATATGCCATTGTTACCCTCCCAGATAACTTTCTGTTCTCTTCCTCTATTTTAGGTCTAACTACATGTATATTCCATAACAGTATGTTTTGTTTACTGGTTGAACTTTATGAATGGAATTGTAATGCATAATGTGTCTATCTATGCCTTATATCTTTTGTTCAGAATTATTCAAGATTCAATTTTGATGCTATGTATAGTAATATATCATTCATTAGAATTTTAGTATATAAATATAGAACAATTTATTTCTTTGCTCCATGTAACTCACATAACCACATAACAGCAATAGGTTTCGTGGTGCATTTGTTTTGATAAACATTTGTGATTGTTAGGAACAATGGTGCTGTGCATCTTGTTATGCAACTCTGCCAGCATATAGATGTAAGGTATTCTGTTAAAAATATAATTATAGAGTTGCTACATATACATGTGCTCAACTTTAAACACAAATATTTTCCAAAGTGTTTGTACCAGTTTACCCACACTCCAGCAGTGATTAGGTGGACAAGTTCTTGTGTTCCACCTTTTTTCGAAAATTGACATCGACTCACTTAAAAATTTTTACCTGAAATTCTACCTTCTTGTGGTTTTAAATTGTTATTTTTTGATTATTAACATTCACGAACACACTTTCATGTTCATGATTTGTCTGTTTCTTCTTTTTATTAAATGTCTGTTTATGTCTACTGCAAGCTTTATTTGGGTTATTTGTCTTTTCTTTTTGATAATAAGAACTTTTACATGTCCTGAATACTAATCCTTATTTATAGATGCTGAAAATTTTTTCTTGTAGGCAACAGCTTCTCTTTATTCACCATATTCATGGTGTATTTTAAAGAATAGAAAATACTTTTAACTAAATCATTTTAATGTAACTGAACTTATTACTTTCTTTGTGACTAAATATTTTATATCATTAGTGGATCTTTTCCTTCCCCAATCTCATTAAGACCTTATCCTAATTGTCAAATGAAGGCTTATAGATTTTATTTTATAAATGTAAAGTGCTTATTATATCTGGGGCTTATATTTTGTGTAGAGTGTGAAGTAATGATCATGTATTTTTCTTCTTTTTTCCAAATGAGTAACAAATCTCCCAGCATCTTTTTGAACAGTCAGTCATTTCCTCATCAGTCTACAATGTCAGATGACACATTTATATATGTCTGGATTTATTTCTGTTCTATTTCTTTTCACTTATATTCTTATCTTTATACCTTTTATCTGTGGTATTTATGAATCTCAATATTTGGCAAGGGAAATCATCCCACCTTTTTTTTTTTTTTCAGGCCTGTTTTTCTTGTTTCTAAGCCTTTATAATATGGTTACCCGCTCCAGTATTCTTGCCTGGAAAACCCCATGGACAGAGGAGCCTGATGGGCTATGGTCCTTAGGTTGCAAATGAGTTGAACATGACTGAAGTGACTTAGCATGCATAGCTCATTTTGGGAAAATTTGCATCTCAACTATTCTTGGTACCCAAAACACATAATTATGCCTTTCCAAATAAAGAATATTAAAAAAATAGCTTTCAATGAGTATTTACAATTTTTGTCACATACATTTTGCAGACTTTTTGTTAGATTTACTTTTATATTCCTTTTGTGGTTTAAAACTATTTATATATAAAATGTGCCCAAAACACAAAGTTCAGCTTATTAGAAATTCACACAGCTGTGTGAGCAACCACCAGCTTAAGAAATACAATAGTGATAGCTACTCTCTAGAAGCCTCATTTATGAACTCTTCTTGTCATAACTTCCTCCTAATGTTTCTCTCTACCTACTCTCTTATCTTTATTGTCCTTCATAGCTAAACATAAAAAGCATTATCTAAATTTGTTGCTGCACTTTATTTCTTTGTTGATTTCTCAGCCTTCTGTAAAATAGCTTTTGCCCCTTTCCTAACTGCTGTTACCATAATTGGTAATGACAGTAAATCTAAGGAATGTATTTTAGGTCTTATTATTTGTTTTACAGAAATATATGATATGATCAATCATTCTTTTCTTCATGAAGCATTTTATTTTGACTCCTATGATTCTAAGATCAACCTATTTTTCCTCTAGAATACCTTTCAAATATCTCTACTTCTTTTCATCACCACCAATGTCACCATAGATCAGCCTCCATGAGCTCTTTCTTGAATTTCTAAACTACCTTCCCAAGAGATTTTAGTAGCCCCACTCATCATTCTTCTAAAGTCTACATAAAAATGTGATTGTGGTACTCCTTATTCAAAACTTCTAACTCTGCTTCCCATTTATCTCAATTTAAAAACAGCAAAAGAAAGCATCCATTTTCTTTACATGGTCAACATGACCATGTATGATTATTATCCTCTCCTTTCCTCATTTCCTCTTTATTTCCTTTTCTACCACCTCTATCAGGCTTCACCTCTCTCCCAACTCTCTACCATATTCCTTCTGTAGAGCTCTATATTTCATGTCTTCTAGAACACATTGGACACTTGCACTTAAAATTTTTCTTGTTTGAATTTCTCCTTCATTAAGCTCTGTGAGTAGGGTTACCAAAGTTATTAACAAAACATACAATTTAGATTACTATAATAAAAAATCATGATATGGAAATTGTAATGGCAGTAATCTATGCTATTATATTATAAATGGATACTTTGCACTCTCTCATTGCCTCATTGTATATCATAGCATAATATTAGGTTGGCCAAAATGTTCATTAGGGTTTTTCCCTAAGATGTTATGGAAAAAAGACCAAATGAACTTTTTGGCCAACCTAATAATATACTTAATCTGGGAATAAAAGATATTTATGGGTTTGATTCTTTTCTCTTTATTCGTAAGTTTGAACCATCTGGTTCAAAATTTGCACCTGAAAAAGCTTTCTGTGAAAGCTGATCCCTGTTCATATGTTGGTCATTGTATACCAAGTCCCTAGCACAGGACTTGACTCATCATAAGTCCTCATTAGATAGATGTTGAGTGAGTGAATGAATGAGAGAGTGTTGGGGAGCATGAAGAAATAATTAAGTGTTGGTATTTATCTGGCAAAATTAGGAGAGAAGTTATTCATCTAACAAGATCAAGCATATGGCAGTAAAGGGCAGTTTTAGTAAAGGGAGAAAGGTTTGGGGATTTAATATTTCTACAATCACTATTTTATCTTGGTTATTCCTGACCTCATTTTCATCATAGCAGTTCAGTTAAATTCTCACTTTTAGAATAAATCATTTTGTTAAGAATAGACATTGTTTTGAAGATAATCTATTTTTTTCCTAAAATAATATTCATATGAAATTTCCACCTGTATCATGCTGGGCATTCACCACCTCTGCTTCTATCTATCTCTGTTTGAGAATAACCACTACTGAGACAACAATAAATATCCTCTAGATCAACGTTAGATAAACTTTATCTGTAAAAGGCTAGACAGTAAATGTTTTTAACTTTCTGGCCCCTAGAATCCCTTTGCAACTATTCAGCTCTGACTCTGTAGTGGGAAAGCAATAAAGATGATGTGTAAATAAGTGTGTGTGGCTGTGTGGCAATAGTTTATTTACAAAAACTAGTTGAAGGATGTGTTTACCCCCATGGGCCATATTTTTGCAACCCCACTCTAGAGGAAATATTGAAGGGAGGGGGAAAATATATGAGAATAACCCTAGATTAGAGCTCAGCTCTGTATTTAGGCATTTTTCTCCAAGAGCCAGTGAAGATGAGCAACAAGTCCTCTTCTAGGCAAAGGAGAAGGCAGGCAACTGTGCCTTCCATCCCTTTTCTGCGTTGACGATTTCACCAGACATGTTTCTTTGTGTTTCCAACCTCCATGATGATGCTTTGACTTTCAGTTTGAAAAGCAACTGGTTTAGAAAAATAGTTTCTGTGGAATAATGGCTTCAATATTTATTTTACATGAGCAAGATATGTTTGAGATAAATTTGGTCTGCTTCCAAGGTAGCTCTGGGGACTTCTGTGGTCTATCTGTAAGTGTTTACAAGGCAGAGTTTGCAGATTATTTTTAAACCAGGAATAGCTTGGTAACTGAATGTTTCCTCATTGAAAGGGCAATGGATTTCCCCAAGAAAAAACAAGCACGCTAAGAACAGTCTGACCACTTCAACAGAATTTTAATAAGTTCCAGGATATGTGGCAAGTGTGGATATGACAGAAAAGCAACCGTTTTTCTAACATACGCTTCTACCCATGTGCTGTGTGTGTATGTCTCAACTGTGCCATTGGCACTATAATCTAGTTTGGGAAAGAAATGTCAATAAGAATACTGAAANAAAGAGATACCCAAGAATCTCCTTTCATTCATCACTGTAGATAATTCTGAAGGAGTTGGTCCCCAGGCTTCACCTTGAGAACATTGTTCTTAAAGCTTATTCTTTTTTGTGCCTTATGGGTCTGTAGCAAATAGCTCCTTGGGATAGAAATTGTATTTCACCATTGGGTTGCCTCCAAAGTGTTTTCTGGTGTATGAAAAACTTTATGATTTGAATTGTGCACTTCATTCAGCAAGAGCCTACTGGCTCACACATTCAACAATAATACCATGGAAGCCACAATAAAGAGGCAGATGCCTGGATCCTGCTGTTCATGTGATAGAAATGACTGTATTCAGCAGCAAAATCCAGAGAGACTGGATGAAATCTAATCAGGCAAGTCAGTTTCCAGAAATATAATCCATTCCTAAGAATGAAGAACAATACTATGCAACTCATTAAAATCATTACATCAGTCTTGCATTTGAAGAAGAGCTTTTAATGTTTCTGCCTTGTTTTATATATAGCCAGACCTCTTAATCCTATAATTCTCTCCTCTGACTGCCAAGAAGACACTTGAAGAATGAATTGAAATGACATTTCATGGGCTTCACACTTGAAATGATCAAGCATGTTTGGTGATAAAAGCTGAATTATTCATAAACAAATAGTCTGGAGACATATACTATTGTTTTGTTGTTGAAGAGCTATAGCTATTTTCCCTAAAATCTCCCTTTTATTCTTTGAATAATTACTCAGGACATATTTAAAAGAAATGTAGTTCATCTAGTTGTAGTTTCAGATGCTTTCCTTCTCCCTCTCTTTCTCCTCTTTCTCATCTTTTTTTTAATGGACACACTTTGGGAACAGCTTTGTTAGATTTTACAATGACACAGGCTAGTGAAGATTTTTCTTTTATTTTCATACTCTCATTGATTAAAATATTGTTGAGCCACTATTTTATCAATGGCTATTTTTTCTATTTTTGTTGAGAGTAAGATGATACTGTCTCTACAGCTAAAGGCATATAAACAATTGAAGTAATATAGAAATCTTAGCTTATTCTAAACTAGTAATAGGTAAGCACAGATATTACTGTCTTCCATAAGAGATTATATTAATTTAAGCTCACTTGTTTTGAAATTGAATTATATGGGTTTGTTTAAATCACCACTATATTCCTGAGGAGTCATATAGCATGTGCCAGAGAAGAAGCCCCTTTCTGGAGTTTTATATTGACTTTAATGGTGCCTGATCCTCTGGTGAGTAACTGCTCGTAAAATAAGTTGTTGACACTAGTGAAGAGAATACATTCTTTCATGGCTCTGGCAAGCTCCATAACTTACATCTGATCTATCTTAAAACTAAGCCCTGTTTGTTACACTGTCACAGCATTGGTCACTTATTTTTAGCTCCTTAACAATATTTAGAAATTATTTAATTGTACAGCATACTAAAAGGGATGTAATTTCATTTTGGCAGCATAAGGCATCGTTTGTACTGATTTAGATGCAAGCCATAGGAACATTGGTCAGTTCCTGTTTGTTAGTCAGAGCCTAAGTGCTTCTTTCTGATGCTTTCAGGAGACCAGCATAGAACCTGGTTTGTGACTCCCACATCCCTCCTATAGATTTCCATGTATAGCCTAACTGTGATTTTGGAATTCTTGTAATTTATTGTCAAAGAGATACCAGAAGGAAAATAATGTTTAGATGAAGAAAACAGCCTGCAGAGAAACAACTGAATATTGTCAGACATCCCTTTGCACATTAAGGTCTGAATAGTCGAAGCTATATGTTTTTTCTAGTAGTCAGGTATGGATGTGAGAGTTGGACCATAAAGAAGGCAGAACACCAAAGAAATGATGCTTTCAAATTGTGATGCCAGAGAAGACTCCTGAGAGTCCTTTGGACATCATGGAGATCAATCCAGTCAATCCTAAGGGAACTCAACCCTGAATATTCATTGGAAGGACTGATACTGAAGCAGAAGCTCCAGTACTTTGACCACCTGAAGTGAAGAGCTGAAGTACTTTGGCTCACTGGAAAAAACTTTGATGCTGGCAAAGACTGAAGTTAAAAGAAGGGAGTAGCAGAGGATGAGAATGGTTAGATAGTATGACTTACTCAATGAATTTGAACAAACTCAAAGAGATAGTGAGGTACAGGGAAGCCTGGTGGGCTGCAGTCCATGGGGTCACAAAGAGTGAGACACAACTTAGTGACTGGAAAACAACAGCAACACCTTGTTGAAATTATATTGACTTGATGAAATTAACATTAACCTCCAGGAGGTAGGGCAAAAGATACTAGACTAGGAACCAGAGACCTACCTGATAATATTCTTCCCTGAATGACAGAGGTGAGTCATTTAACCTCTCCAAATTTTATTTTTCCTGTCTTTATGTCTGTAACTTAAAATAATAAAACAGATTTTCGTGGGATTAAAAGAGATAATCTGCCTTACACTGTATTACACTGTATTTTGAACTCTAAAGTGCTATATACTATGTGGAGTTACCACTCTTGGTGTTGAATTTGTATCTGATAGATTAAGAATCTGTGAATTGGAAACATTAGTCTACGAATTGACTGTTTTCCCATGAGTGTATAGTTTACTAGTATACTTTCAGTAAAAATCTTTTTTCTATTGTCCTCCAGAACATAATGTTGCCACAGTCTTTTTCCTACCAGAGACTATCCAGGAGTAATGTTTTTATTATCAGATGGGTTATGATTGAATATTCTTTTCTCTGTGTCAACTGAGTCTTAACAATGGAAAAACCCATCAATTTCTTTTGATTTGTATGTTACTGTTTCTTTGTCCCTCATACCACCTTCTCAGAAAAGATTGTTCATCTGATTGGTTGAAATAATGACACATTCAGATTAGAGCTTCTGAAGTATCAAGGATGGAGTACACCCAGTGGCTTTGTAAACGGTGGTTAAAACACTAGTTAGTTCATAGAACCTTAAGAAGAATTGATGAAACTAGGAACTTCTTTCCCTTTCTTAGCCCACCGCATAGGAAAAAATGAGTAGTTCAGAATTTGGGAGGTAGGGGAGAGAAAAAAAGTGTTTGTATTTTGAAAATGCTCCCCTGAAAATCAGAGTGATCCCCTTCTGAAATCATTTTCCCCTCCTTCTTCATTTTATTGTCCCTCTGTCCCATGGGTATATGTCTATTTCGAAAAGCTTATTAAAAATGTTTTATTGTAGATAATGACATTCTTTTCAATGGGAAACAAATGAGAAATTTGGTAAGTATATAAGAAACTGAAGACTGCTGAAACCTTGGTTTAGTACACAGCTGCCTGGGAGCTGGAGTTCCTTTTATTAAGCTATATTTGTAATTTTTATTTTGCTGGGATGAAGTAAAATGTGATAAATGCTAATACCTGGAGTTATTAAGATTGTTAAGGAAGAGACACAAGGAAGGTAGATTTTGGCAGGATATTGTATATGATAGTTTCAGAATCTAGGCAATCACAATGTGCCTTTTTAAAATCTCTTTTCACTCCCATACACTTGCAATAAAAAAATAAGTGGTATATAGGAGAGAATTCACTGGGTGCCACCAGGGTTGTGTGGGCTTAGTTTTCTGATTGTGACTTTTAGGAAAGTGCTCCTGTGGGAAGAAGTGTGAAAATGAAAGAAGAAAAAAAGGTAGCCCTATGGGTAAGGGACCAGGGGTTTTTCCTTCCTTTGCATCCCATAACACTTGAACCACCAAATACCCATGCTGATTTCAATGAATAGGTATGTACGTGTCAAATGTGGATTCTGACAAGGGTTGAGAGTTTAGCACTGTGATATTGAAAGCAAGAGTTATTGCTGAGACACTGAGCTGGGAGCTACTCAGGCAAAGACACTTTCTGAATCCCATAAGCATGGATTCACGAGTGTTTTATAAAATGAGATTTTTTTTTTCAGAGAATTCTGTTTCTGTATTCATTCTATAGGTCTGATGTTTGCTTTGTTGTTTTGTGTTCACTGAACGTCTTTGTATAGGCTCATTTGAAACAAAAAGATGATGTTGGCTATCCAATAAATGAAATGTTCTGGATGTCTTGTATTAAGATCAGTATGAACTGAATTGAGCTAAATTATGGGAGTAATCTGGGCTCTCATGTTTTGTTGTGCAGCTGTATAGGAAGGATCTAAGTAATTTATTAATCGTATTTCTTTTTGTTTCAAATCATTTTAAAGTGAATTAAAAATTATGTAAAATAGAACAAATTAGAAAATTGCTAAAAATTTGCAAGAGAAAAACTAAAACCATTTAGGGAAATGACATAAAATGGAGAGGTAATAAGCACAGGACAGATATGCTTATGTCAAAAGTTACTCAGTTGCTTTGAGTTAGTGCTGAAATATGGTTCTAAAATTTCTAGCAGCCAGTAAGAAAACTTCAGTTACTCAATTTTTCATTTGTCTGTTAAAACAAAAATTGCTCAAGAGAATTACTGTATTATAATGTAGCAGCAGTTAAAGTGCTGTTCTCCTTGGTTACTTTAAAAAAGTAAAATACAATATGTTATAGAACTCGAGTCTTCAAAATAATCTGAGTTTTTACAACTTGGAGCTCTCCAAATTCACTGTGTGAGATTGTAATGCCAAGACTGTAGAGCTACAGATTCCAAATCAGAAACTCAGAATCTTGTCCATGTGTTGATTCTGGGCTTTCTTATCATCATGTGTTAATAATGAATACCTTTGTTGTGTTCTGAAGTGATAAAACCAAAAATTAAGTAGCATTCAAATTTAAGAAATTAGTTGTAGTCATCCAGTGAAGACTCCTAATACTTTATAATTCTAGCCTGGAATAATATACAATTGCTTTTTTTTTTTTTTTAACAGAGTCAGTGTTCTTCACCTGAACAGCTTTTTTTTTTTTTTCTCCTGCCTGATATTCCATACATTCATTTATGACTCTGCAATGAAAGGATGCACGACATCTGTTTCAAATCAGATTTTCCCTAATTTTTATGTATGCCCTCTTGTTCCATCATCCGCATTAAAATTCACAAGCAGACATGATCCATTCCACACTGGATTTCATCTTCTGTACTGCAGATCTATAAAACCTATCTTTACTGCTTCGTTTCACATGTCTCTTCTGTAAGAATTTGTCTTCTTGGCATTTCTTTCTTTCACCTTTGACCAGAAATCAGGCATAATTTTGGGTCCTTTCTTTGGCATGTCAATGACTAAAGCATCTTTCTGTAAAGGATAAGAACTAATCAAGTTGGCAATCCAAGAGAGGTCTGTGTATTCTCACTTCTCATATTTGCAACACCTTCTCATTGTTCTCTCAGTGCCTCTTCTTATTTCTGTAGAGTTTTAAAAATTATTCCCCTGCACGGTGAAGACATCTGGACATTCTGAACATGTGTCTGGTTGTATGTTGCGTATGTGTTTTCCTTTAAAAAGAGGCAAATTCCAGCCCTTTTGCTGTGTTCATTCTTACAGAATTGGTAAAATTCTTACTTTGTATGGAGTCATTCTTTCCCAGCAAGGTGAACTTTTAGAAATTTTGTTGGAAACATCTGTATGACATCTCTTCTATCCTGGAAAGCAGCCTGCTTGTGTAGTGCTGAGGGATTCATTTAATTAAGAGGGGCAGGACTCTGCTTTGAATGGCCAAGTGGTGCATTTCTGAATTCTCCAGTCTTCCCATAAGAACTCTGGTCTTTGCAGCACATCACTGTGAGATACAAGAAGAGTTTTACACTTTTAGGGAATATCTTGCTATTTAAATGAGTGGATTTTGAGAGAGTAACATAATGAGAAACTTTGTGATTTCTATACCCTACTAAGGCTAGTAGATTATTAAATGTATTTAAATAATTTGCTTAGAACCTACTGTTCTTAACAAATATACCTATATTATTTTTATCTTCGACTTGTAGAAATGATGACTAATATATTGTTCATGCCTCTAAATTCACAATCTAATTGGAAAACATCGGGTGGTTATTTTAATGTTGATCTTTAGAAAGAGCTGTAGTGTGCAATGGAAGAAAACTGTTAGAATATCTTCACATAATAGTCTTTTGCTTCTTTCTACTTTGTTTTCAAATTCTGTGGTTTGAAGCATGTTTTGTGGGGGAGGCTTACCAAATGTTCTGCAATATCTTTGTTCTTCTTTCCATTTGTTCAAACATCTAAAAATTCCTTTACATTTGTAAAACCAGTGATTTCTAATTCTTGGACTTAATCCTATTGCAAGTAGGTGGATAGATTAAAAATATTTTGTTTTGGTTTTCATGCATTTCCAGCTACTGTAGTTACCTAGTGACAATTTTCTGTGTTTTTGACTGGTTATTTTCATAACCTGTAACTGATAACTGGCATACCAGTTTATAGGCAAATTATTATTTGGAATGCCCTCTTGATTGTCTGGAGACTTAGAGTATGGCCTTTGAGGTTAGAAGATATTTAATACTGGGTTTTTATGATAGATAGGAATCATGCTATTGTTTGTAAATTTAGCCATCTTTCTTGGTCTACTCCTATATTTTACTACTAAACATTTTTAAGAAGAATATTATTAGAATTTACATCTAATTTTGGTTTATTTATTTTTAAAGATTTTTTGACGTGGACTATTTTTAAAGTCTTTATTGAATTTGTTGCAATATTGCTTCTTTTTTATGTTTTTTTTTTTGTCTGTGAGTCATGTGGGATCTTAGTTCCCTAACCAGGAATCAAACCCATATGCCCTACAACTGGAAAGTGAGGTCTTAACCATTGGAGCACCAGGAAAGTCTCTATATCTAATCTTTAAGATATTCCTTTAATATGTTCTCTAAATCTGTACATATAGTTGTGATAATCTTGCTGACTAATAGGCAATATCAGGAATATAAGGAATTGTGTAACTGACAGTTGGTGGGGTGTTGAGACATCATCAATATTGAACACAAGTTGGAAAGCTATAGCCTATGAGTCAAATCTGGGCCACCAACAATTTTTGTAAATAAAGATTTTTGTGATGCAGCCTTACACATTTGTTTACCTATTACCCGTGGCTGATTTTGTACTATAAAGGCAGGGTCTAGTAAGTTGCAACAATGACCATATGGTGTGCAAAGCCTAAAATAATTAGCATCCGGTCTTTGCAGAAAGTTTGTTGATCCCTGTTCTTGAGGATCACTCCATTTATTACTATGCAACTGCCCAGTGCGTTGAAGCCAGAGTTCATTTTGTTTCTCTTACAGAACCTGATCATTTAGTTTTCTTCTGCAAATTAGCATTTAGGAAATTCTCTAGATGTGGCTGGGAACTCAGTGATTTCATGTAAATCAGTTCATTTCAAACTCATTCTAGTGACAAGTTGGCCAACTCTTGATTGATTTAACATTTTGATACTTTTAGTAGGTAATGATGTAGTGATATAATTAAGCCATTAATTTTAATGACTTCTCAGGAAAAGGAAGTAAAATTAGTTGAGCGCCTCCCATGATACAGGCTCTTTGCTAGATTCCAGTCTCCAAGCGGCAGTTAAAATTCAGAAAGTAATGTATCAGCAACATAGAGAAAAAAGGTTCCAAATAAGACATTCCATTTCTCATATTCTTCTCTACCCAATTTTTTTTCAACTAATGAGAAAATTAAATTCAGTCAGGTTAAATAACGATTGGAATTACAAATTAGAAAGTGGCAGAGTTGACATTTGTGTATAGACCTGCAGGTTTTCAGAGCCCAAGCTTCTTATGTTGAACTGTATTGCTTAGCATGTTACGTCAAGACATATGGAATCTTCAAAATAATCTACTTGTGGATTGTGGCCTTTAAAAAAAATAGCACTAGAATTTTTCCCAGGAGTTAACCACTTATAATACCTTATTAACCCAATGGATAAGAAGATATTGATCAGGTCTAATATAATCCCATTTGGATACAGGAATATCAAAATCATAGCCACTTCAAGAAATCATTTAATCAGCCACTTTGTAAGATATCAATATCATAGCCACTTCAAGAAACCAACAGAGCTGACAATAAAAGGGCTATCTGGTGTTAAAATCACTCTCAATTGTGACTGCATGCATTTTATCCCTTTAGTACATGTGGAAAAATGTATATTTCTCTCCTAAGTTATTTTGTTTAGGGTGTTCTTTTTCAGAGTATTACTATTTTTATTATTACTTTTATATGATAGGATTATGGAGAATAACTTGAAAGCAAGGAACATTAGTGATCCAGCAGGACAGTCAACAAGCTTTAGAGTCTAAAAAAAAAAAAATTAAATTTTTTTTAAGCTCAGTCATGTCTGACTCTTTGTGACCCTATAGACTGTAGCCTGCCAGGCTCCTGTGTCCATGGGATTCTCTAGGCAAGAATACTGGAGTGGGTGGGCATACCCTTCTCCAGGGGGTCTTCCTGACACAGGGCTTGAAACTGTGTCTCCAGCGGCTCTTGCATTGCAAGCAGATTCTTTTACCACTGAGCCAATGGGGAAACCCTTAGACTTTATTACAGGCCCTGAGATAATGCTTAATGTATCAAGCAAAATGAACGCCAATTCTGTCTTGCCCGTTGATGCTGATTCCTTTGGGTTCTTTATAAATGGCAAATTCCTGCGATTGTTATTGACTGACACTGACATCACTTGGAGTAAAACTAGCAGCTACTCAAGAACTCCAGACTTGTAGAAGTGTTTGTAATACTTTAGTTATTTTGTGACAAGTCATTGGGTCTGGTTAACAAACCAAAAATGAAATGGACTGTTCTAAGAATTGCAAAATATCTGTGGATTGTCTCTTTTGTCATCATTTTTCCCTCTAAGTAATATGGCTTTAATTTGGCTGACTGATTCAAGCCCTGAAGCAATTAAAAACTGTTTATAATTATTTGAAATAGTGTGCAATTTGCATATATGTATAGCTTAGGTTTAAGAATGGAAAATCTATTGAATTACACTCCTGACCTATTCTAATTCTGTTTCATTTTTTTGCATATAGATGTCAAGTAATTAAGGCCACATTGAGTATATTAATTTCTTATTTAAGGTAATATAGAGCACATTAAGTCAGAAGGAATCAGGGAGCAGATACTTTGTTTACTACTTTATGTAGGTATAACAAACTCTAGCCTATATATAGATTCTGCTGCCAAGTGAAATCTTTGGTTATGAAGGGACAAAAATAAAGGAATTGATTGTTTTGGCTCAACTCTCTAGGTAGTGCTAAGTATAAGATTGTGTCAGGGGGGTAAAAATTTTAGAGGATGTGGATAAAAAGAGTTGAAAAAATACATATATTCCACATTTTCTGCATGTAAAATTGTAACCATATCATAACAGAAAACATATGTGGTGCCACTAGCTTGACTTGAATTACTAAACATGCATATAGGCCCCTTTCTCCAGTGTTTTAAAGAATGTCATACAATTCTAAAGGTTGTTTTAAGAGGGCATGTCAAACCAACCTAATGATTAAGTAATATCAGAAAATAAGAAACAATTTGGAGTATGGGAGAAAGCACTGTCCTACAAATTCAAACCTTAAATTAATAAATAAGGAGATGAATTTCAATAATAATAAGCTGGCATTTAAGGACGTTTTTTCCAAATGTACAAATCATGCTAATCTTGTTGTCTGGAGGTGATTAGCTTATTATGACAGACTGTGAGGTCATTAAGAAAATTAACATATTCCAGGTGTATTATTCTGCTGGCACAATGCCATTGGGGAAATGTGTTTATTCATATGAAACCAAGAAAATGTAATTTAATTCACATGTGCAAGATAAAGCTCAGTTCAAAACTTCAAGTGATATTTCCCCCCAATTGGCATCAAAAAACAAAACCTGAATTTTTAACAATATGTTTTAGCAAATCACACAGTTTGCATGAGAATTTTCAACTTCAAATTCCATCAATGCAGTGAACTGGGGTATGGTCTAATATGTTTTGGGGTGCTGATTTGCATTATTTTACAGGGGAATAATCATATATCAAGTTTTATGAAAGTTAAGTTAATGAATTTATATACACACTCATAAACATCTATCTAATTGATTAATCAACTTAATAAAAAATTTGAATGCTTGCTATGTATCATGCTCTGGTCTTAGGCATGTATTGATGAATAAAACATCTCCCAAGTTAAAATATCTTTTATGTTCAGTTTGTTCTGAAAATAACTTTCATTTGTGAATTAAAAAAATAAAAGATTGGAAAGATGTATTACTTTCCCAAGGATTTTATTAACTTTATTTAATTAGTAAACTAGTTACTTGGAGTATTTTGGAAGTGACCCAAATATTTAAATTTTGAAGTAGCGATGAATTTTTTGAAATATAGGAAATATTGATATTCTTATTATAAAAAAACATAAAATTAAGTCTATGTATATCTTGATTTAAGATGAATTGTTTATGAGCTTCTCAGAATAGTTTTAGCCTTTTAAGTCTTTTCAATTTCACAATAAAATTAGTATTTGTCACTCAAAATGCTTTTATAAAGATTCCCTTTTTACTTATTTTGTCAGTTTTTCACAACTGAGAGAGGAGAATTTGGCTTTTCGTGGTACAGTGTTTCTGATTATGTAGGGAAAATAAAAACTACTTTTCTATAGCATAAATTTCCCCCTAATAACATTCTGGGAGTGCCAGGTTAGAATATGCCAGAATTATTTTATATATCTTTCCTAAAGTAAGTCAATTTTTAATTAAGTCACTTTTATCTCTTTAGTCTAATAGTAGTGAATGACAGTTGGAAAGAAAAGAAAAAATATCCAGCTGGAATTCAAGTTTCACTAGATCACACTGGAGGGGAAATTTCCCTTCTAAAAATGTGCCTTTTAAGTTACTGTTTTTGCATCACAAAGTGTTCATATGTCACAGGGAAGACTGAAAAACATGGTTCAGAAATAGAGCCTTGACACTTCCTTCTTGTTGTTTTTGTTCAGTTGCTAAGTCATGTCCAACTCTTTGTGACCCCATGGACTGGAGCACGCCAGGCTTCCCTGTTCTTCACTATTGCATGAAGCTTGCTCAGTCATGTCCATTGAGTTGATGATGCTATCCAATTATCTCATCCTCTCTCACTTGCTTCTCTCCAACCCAGGAACATGGAATATCTCTCCATCTGTTTTATGTTGTCTTTGATTTCTTTAATGAATGTCTTACAGTTTTCTGTTTACTTCTCTTTTTGTCTCCTGAGGTAGGTTTATTCCTAGGTATGTTATTTTATTGCAATGGTAAATGGGATTGATTCCTTAGTATCTCTTTTTGACTTTTCATTGTTAGCGTAAAGGAATGCTAGTGATTTTTGTGTACTGATTTTGTATCCTGTGAATTTACTAAATTCACTGATTAGCTCTAGTAATTTTCTGATAATATCTTTGAGGTTTTCTGTGTATAGTATCATGTCATCAGCAAATAGTGAGAGTTTTACTTCTCTTCCAATCTGGATTCTTCTAATTTGTTTAAATCCCTTTTTTTCTTGATGAGTCTGGCTAATTGTCAATTTTATCTTATCAAAGAACTGGCTTTTAGTTTTATTAAGCTTTAATATTTTTTCCTTCATTTCTTTTTCACTTTTTTCTGCTCTGATCTTTATGATTTAGTTCCCTTCTACTAACTTTGAAGTTTTTTTAAATTGTTCTTTTTTGAGTTGTCTTAGATGTAGTTAGGTTATTTGGTATTTTTCTTGTTTCTTCAGTGTATCACAGTGAAGCCTACACACATTTTAGAATAATTTGTTCTAGTTCTGTGAAAATGCTATTGGTGTTTATATAGAGATTGTATTAAGTTTGTAGATTGCCTTGGGTTGTATGTTTATTTTAACAATGTTAATTCTTTCAGTCCATGAGCTGACTGTGTCTTTTCATTTGTTTGTATACTCCTAAATTTCTTTCAACAGTATCCTTTAGTTTTCTGAGTGCAGATTTTTATAACTCCTTCAGTCAGTTCAGTTCAGTTCAGTTGCTCAGTTGTGTCCGACTCTTTGTGACCCCATGAATAACAGCATGCCAGGCCTCCCTGTCCATCACCAACTCCCGGAGTTTACTCAAACTCATGTCCATCAAGTCGGTGATGCCATCCAGCCATCTCATCCTCTGTCATCCCCTTCTCCTTAGTTAACTTTATTCTTAGGTGTTTTATTCTTTGTTTGCCTTACTTCACTTATAGTCTCTAGGTCCATCCACGTTGCTGCAAGTGGCATTATTTCATTCTATTTTATGATATTTACATAAATATCATATATGTATATATATATTCAGGACTTCCCTGGTGGCTCAGATGGTAAAGCGCCTGTCTACAGTGCGGGAGACCCAGGTTCAAGCCCTGGGTTGGGAAGATCCCCTGGAGAAGGAAATGGCAATCCACTCTAGTACTATTGACTGGAAAATCCCATGGACAGAGGAGCCTGGTAGGCTACAGTCTATGGGGTCGCAGAGAGTTGGACACGACCGAGCGACTTCACTTCTTCACTTCATATATGTATATACACACATACATACATACCATATCTTTATCTATTCCTCTGTTGATGGACATTTAGGTTGCTTCCATGTCTTGGCTATTGTAAATAGTGCTACTGGAACACTGAAGTGCATGCATCTTTTCAAAGTAGAGTTTTCTCTGGATATATGCCCAGGAAGGGGATTGCTGGATCATCATACTCCATGATAAAAAGCTGAAAGCATTCCCTCTAAGATCAGAAACAAGACAAGGATGCCCACTCATGCTACTTTATTCAATGTAGCTTTGGAAATCCTAACCATAGCACTTAGAGAAGAAAAAGAAATAAAAATAATCCAAATTGGAAAGGAAGACATAAAATCGTCACTGTTTGCAGATGACATGATGCTGTACACAGAAAATCCTAAAGATGCTATCAGAAATCTAGTTAACGTTTCAGGGTACAAAGTTAATATATCCAAATCTGTTGCCTTTCTATAAACTAACAATTAAATATTATAAAGAGAAATTAAGGGAACAATCCCATTTACCATCACATCAAAAATAGTAAAATATCTAGGAATAAATCTACCTAAGGAGGTAAATGAAAGAGGAGAGTGAAAAAGTTGGCTTAAAGATCAACATTCAGAAAACGAAGATCATGGCATCTGGTCCCATCACTTCATGGGAAATAGGTGGGGAAACAGTGTCAGACTTTATATTTTTGGGCTCCAAAATCACTGCAGATGGTGACTGCAGCCATGAAATTAGAAGACGCTTACTCCTTGGAAGAAAAGTTATGACCAACCTAGATAGTATATTCAAAAGCAGAGACATTACTTAGCCGACTAAGGTCNAGACTTTATATTTTTGGGCTCCAAAATCACTGCAGATGGTGACTGCAGCCATGAAATTAGAAGACGCTTACTCCTTGGAAGAAAAGTTATGACCAACCTAGATAGTATATTCAAAAGCAGAGACATTACTTAGCCGACTAAGGTCTGTCTAGTCAAGACTATGGTTTTTCCTGTGGTCATGTATGGATGTGAGAGTTGGACTGTGAAGAAGGCTGAGCGCTGAAGAATTGATGCTTTTGAACTGTGGTGTTGGAGACGACTCTTGAGAGTCCCTTGGACTGCAAGGAGATCCAACCAGTCCATTCTGAAGGAGATCAACCCTGGGATTTCTTTGGAAGGAATGATGCTGAAGCTGAAACTCCAGTACTTTGGCCACCTCATGCGAAGAGTTGACTCATTAGAAAAGACTCTGATGCTGGGAGGGATTGGGGGCAGGAGGAGAAGGGGATGACCGAGGATGAGATGGCTGGATGGCATCACGGACTCGATGGACATGAGTCTGAGTGAACTCAGGTGATGAACAGGGAGGCCTGGCGTGCTGCAATTCATGGGGTCGCAAAGAGTCGAACATGACTGAGCGACTGAACTGAACTGAACTGAAGGAGGTAAAAGGGTTATACTCTCAAGACTATAAAATCTGATGAAAGGAATAGAAGACAGTAGGAACAGATGGAAAAAATATGGTGTGGTTTTGGATGGGAAGAGTCAATATTGTTAAAATGACCATACTACTCAAGAAAATCAGTGCAATCCCTATCAAATTACTAATGGCATTTTCCACAAAACCAGAACAAAAATGTTAAAATTTGTGTGGAAACAAACAAACAAAAATACCCTAAATAGTGAAAACAATCTTGAGAAAGAAAAATGGAGCTGGAAAAATCATGCTCCTTGATTTCAGACTATACTACAAAGCCAAACAGTATAATACTGGCACAAAGACAGACTTATAGATCAATGGAACAGGATAGAAATCCTAGAAATAAATTTGTGCATTTGTGGTCATTTAATCTACAGCAAAGGAGGCAATAATATACAGTGGAGAAAAGACAGTCTTTTCAGTTAAGTGGTGCTGGAAAACTGTACAATTAATGTACAAAAATGACATTAACAAATTATCTAATACCATACAAAAATAAACTCAAAATGGATTAAAGACCTAAATCTAAGACTCAATACTCTAAAACTGCTAGAGAAAAATATAGGCAGAACACTCTTTGACATAAATAGTTGCTGCTGCTGCTAAGTCACTTGAGTCATGTCCTATTCTGTGCGACCCCATAGACGGCAGCCCACCAGGCTCCCCCGTCCCTGGGATTCTCCTGGCAAGAACACTGGAGTGGGTTGCCATTGCCTTCTCCAATGCATGAAAGTGAAAAGTGAAAGTGAAGTCGCTCAGTCGTGTCCGACTCTTCGTGACCCCATGGACTGCAGCCTACCAGGCTCCTCCGTCCATGGGATTTTCTAGGCAAGAGTACTGGAGTGGGGTGCCATTGCCTTCTCCAGACATAAATAGCAGCACTATATTTTTGGATCTATCTCCTAGAGTAATGGAAATAAAAACAAAAATAAACAAATGGGTGCTAATTAAACTTAAAAGCTTTTGCATAGCAAAGGAAACCATAAGCAAAATGAAACAACAACGTACAGAATGGGAGAATATATTTACAAAGGACAGGGATTGATTTCCCCAATATAGAAACAGCTCATACAACTCAATATAAAAAACATAAAACAGCCAAATAAAATGGGCAGGTGACCTAAAGAGGCATTTCTCCAAAGAACTCATACAGATGACCAAGAAGCACATGAAATGATACTCAACATCACTAATTATTCAAAAAAAGGAAATCAAAACTATAGTAAGATATCACCTTTCACTAGTCAGAATGGCCATCATTAAGAGGTTTACTAATAGTAAATGCTAGAGAGAGTATGTGGGAACAGAAGCCTCCTCCACTGCTGGTGGAATGTAAATTGGTGCGGCCACTATGGAGAACAGTATGGAGGTTCCTTGAAAAACTAAAAATAGAGTTACCATATGGATTTTATTCTTCAGTTTGTTAATGTGTATATCACATTGATTTATTTGTGTATATTAAGACATCTTTGCATTTTTAGTATAAATCCCACTTGATCATGATATATGATCCTTTTAGTGTATTGCTGGATTCAGTTTGCTAGGATTTTATTCAGGAGTTTTTGCATCTATGTTCATCAGTGATATTGGCCTGTAATTGTGTGTGTGTGTGTGTGTGTGTGTGTGTGTGTGTGTTCGTGTGTGTGTGATATCTTTGTTTGGTTTTAGTATCAGGATCATGGTCACGTCATAGAATGAGTTTTGAAGCATTCTTTCCTCTGCACATTTTTCGAAATAGTTTGTGAAGCAGAACTCTTTATAATGTTTGGTATAATTCACCTATGAAGCCACTTGGTCACTGACTTTTTTGGGAGTTTTTTTGTTTTTAAATTGCTGATTCAGTTTTATTATTGATGCTTGTTTGGTTCATATTTTCTGTTTTCTTGCTGATTCAGTCTTTGAAGACAGTACATTTCTAGGAATGTATGCATTTCTTTTAGGTTGTCCATTGACATATAACTGTAGTAGTCTCTTATGATTCTTTGCGTTTCTATGACTCAGTTGTAGCATCTCTTTTTTACTTGTGCCCACTCCCTTTTATTCTCAATGAGTCTGGCTTAAAGCTTATCAATTATGTTTATCTTTTCAAAAAACCAGGTTATAGTTTAATTGATCTTTTCTGTGTGTTTTTTTTAGACAATTATTTCTGCTCTGATAGTTATTACTTCTTTTTTGCTGATTCTGCATTTGTTATTGTTATTTTCCTTTTTCCTTTATCTGTGCAGTTAGATTGTTTGATTTTTTTTTCTTATTTCCTGGGGTAGGCTTGTATCAGCATAACTTCTCATTTAGAACTGCATCTGCTGTATTTTATAGATATTTGATCATTTTGTTTCTAATTTTATTTGTCTCCAATTATTTTTATATTTTCTTTTTGATTTCTTCAGTGATCCATTCATTGGCTGTTTAGTAGAATATTATTAAGCTTCCATGTGTTGTTGTTTTTTTCCTGAAGTTTTTTCATATAATGGATTTCTGGTTTCATAATGTCATGGTTGGAAGATGTTCGAAATGCTTTCAGTCTTCTTAAATTCATATCTGAGGGATGACCTTGTGGGTATTCTTGATTGTAGTTTATTTTCCCCATCACTTTAAATATATTGTGCCACTCCTTTCTGGCCTGCAAATGTTGTGTTGAAAAGTCAAACTGAGAGTTCCGTTGTATGTCACCTCACTTTGCCTAATTCTTTGTGCTTATTTGTGTATATTAGTTAGGTTGGATACATTTCCCAGTCTTGTTAGTTAGAATTAGTTTTACATAGGAAGTGTTTTGTGGGGCCCAGCAGCACAGTCTCCCCTGCTCACCAGAAATATATGCTCTAGGGGTGGCCCCTGTGTGGGCTGAGTGGGCCCTTCTTTTGGGACTGAGTCAACTACTATGGTGTGAAGTTAAGAAGAGCTGTAAAATAAATAAGTTTATATTTAAAAAGAAGAAGAAGAGCTGTTCCCTGATTTGGCTGGCTCCTGCCCAGTGACCTGTCCCATGTCCCAGCAGATCTGGATTTGGGTCTGGGTGAACTGGCTACAGGAACCATGGGCAAATGCAACGGTCACTGCACCCTGGTCACCTTCTGCTGCCTGCAGTTGTCTCGTTCATCAGGAAGCTTCCATAAACCTCTTATCCTTATCAGTCAGAGGGTAGACAGAATGAAAACCACAATCAGAGAAAACTAATCAATCTGATCACATGGACAACAGCCTTGCATAACTCAGTGAAACTATGAACCATGCTGTGTAGGGCCCCCAGGATGGATGGGTCATGGTGGAGAGTTGTGACAAAATGTGGTCCACTGGACAAGGGAATGGAACACCACCTCAGTACTCTTGCCTCGAGAACCCCATGAACAGTATAAAAAGGCAAAAAGATAGGACGCTGAAAGATGAACTTCTCACGTTGGTAGGTGCCCAATATGCTACTAGAGAAGAGTGGAGAAATAACTCTAGAAAGAATGATGAGATGGAGCCAAAGTGAAAACAACACCCAGCTGTGGATGTGACTGGCGATGGAAGTGAAGTCTGATGCTGTAAACAGCAAAATGCATAGGAACCTGGAATGTTAGGTCCATGAGTCAAGGTAAATTAGAAGTGGTCATACAGGAGATGGCAAGAGTGAATGTTGACATTTTAGGAATCAGTGAACTAAAATGGACTGGAATAGGAGAATTTAATTCAGATGACTATTATATCTACTACTGTGGACAAGAATCCCTTAGAAGAAATGGAGTAGCCCTCATAGTCAACAAAAGAGTCTGAAATGCAGTACTTGGATGCAACCTCAAAAGTGACAGAATGATCTCTCTTTGTTTCCAAGGCAAACCATTCAGTATCAAAATAATTCAAGTTTATGCCCCAACCAAAAATGCTGAAGAAACTGAGGTTGAACAGTTCTATGAAGACCTACAAGACCTTCTAGAAATAATATACAAAAAACATGTCCTTTTCATCATAGGGAACTGTAATGCAAAAGTAGGAAGTCAAGAGATACCTTAAGTAAATGGCAAATTTGGCCTTGGAGTACCAAATGAAGCAGGGCAAAGGTTAATAGAGTTTTGCCAAGAGAACGAACTGATCATAGCAAACACCCTCTTCCAACAACACAAGTGAAGACTCTATACATGGACATCACCAGATGGTTTCAATGTCAAAATCAGATGGATTATATTATTTGTAGCCAAAGATGGAGAATCTCTGCAGATGGAGAATCTATAGCCAGCAAAAAACAATACTGGAAGCCGACTGTCACTCAGATCATGAACTCCTTATTGCCAAATTCAGACTTAAATTTGACTTACTTGAATAAAGTAGGGAAAACCACTAGACCATTCAGGTATGACCTAAATAAAATCACTTGTGATTATACAGTGGAAGTGAAAAATAGATCCAAGGAATTAGATCTGATAGATAGAGTGCCTGAAGAATTATGGACAGAGGTTTGTGACACTGTACAGGAGGCAGTGATCAAGACCATCCCCCAGAAAAAGAAATGCAAAAAGGCAAAACAGTTGTCTGAAATAGCTGAGAAAAGAAGAGAAGAGAAAGGCAAAGGAGAAAAGGAAAGATATAAGCATCTGAATGCAGAGTTCCAAAGAATAGCAAGGAGAAATAAGAAAGCCTTCCTCAGTGATCAGTGCAAAAAAATGAGGAAAACAATAGAATGGGAAAGACTAGAGATCTCTTCAAGAAAATTCAAGATACCAAGGGAATCATGCAAAAATGGGCACAGTAAGGGACAGAACTGTTATGGAACTAAAAGAAGCAGAAGATATTAAGAAGAGGTGGCAAGAATACACTGAAGAACTACACAAAAAAGATCTTCATGACCCAGATAACCATGATGGTGTGATCAGTAGACTAGATCTGGACATGCTGGAATGCAAAGTCAAGTGGGCCTTAGGAAGCATCACTACAAACAAAGCTAGTGAAGGTGATGGAATTCCAGTTGAGCTATTTCAAATCCTAAAAGATGATGCTGTTAAAGTTCTGCACTCAATATGCCAACGAATTTGGAAAACTCAGAAGGGGCCACATGACTGTCAGTTTTTATTCCAATCCCAAAGAAAGGCAATGCCAAAGAATGTTCTATACAAACTACCACGCAGTACGTGAACTGAGAAGAACTTCCATATGTTCAAGCTGGATTTAGAAAAAGCAAAGGAACCAGAGATCAAATTTCCAACATCCATTAGATCATAGAAAGAACAAGAGAATTCCAGGAAAAAACTTCTGCTTTATTGATGATGCCAAAGTGTTTGTATAGATCACAAGAAACTGTGAAAAATTCTTCAAGAGATGGAATTCCAGACCACCTTACCTGCCATCTGAGAAACCTGTATGCACGTCAAAAAGCAACAGTTAGAACCTGACATAGAACAACAGACTGGTTCCAAATTGGGAAAGGAGTACATCAAGGCTGTATATTGTCACCCTGCTTGTTTAACTTATATGCAGAGTACATCATGAGAAATGCTGGACTGGGTGAAGTACAAGCTGGAATCAAGATTTTCCAGAGAAATATCAATTAACCTCAGATACGCAGGTGACACCACACTTATGGAGGAAAGTGAAGAAGAACTGAAGAACATATTGATGAAAAAGGAGAGTGGAAAAGCTGTGTTAAACTCAGCATTCAAAAAAGAAAGGTCATGGCATCTGGTCCCATCACTTCATGGCAAATAGATTGGGAAACAGTGGAAACAGTGGCAGACTCTATTTTCTTGGGCTCCAAAATCATGGCCAATGGTGACCACAGGCATGAAATTAAAAGACATTTGCTTCTTGGAAGAAAAGCTATGACCAACCTAGACAGCATGTTAAAAAGCGGAGACATTATTTTTCCAACAAAGATCTGTAGTCAAAGCATGTTTTTTCCAGTAGTCATGAGTGGATGTGGAGGTTGGACTATAAAGAAAGCTGAATGCCAAAGAATTGAGCTTTTGAACTGTGGTGTTGGAGAAGACTCTTGATAGTCCCTTAGACTGCAAGGAGATCAAAGCAGTCAATCCTAAAGGAAATCAGTCCTGAATATTCTTTGGAAGGACTGATGCTGAAGCTGAAACTCCAGTACTTTGACCACCTGATGCAAAGAATTCACTCATTGGAAAAGACCCTGATGCTGGGAAACATTGATGGCAGAAGGAGAAGGGGATGACAGAGGATGAGATGGTTTGATGGCATCACTGACTCAGTGGACATGAGTTTGAGCAAACACCGGGAGTTGGTGATGGACAGGGAAGCCTGGCATGCTACAGTCCATGGGGTGGCAAAGAATCGGACATGACTGAGTGACTGAACTGAACTGAACTAACTCCAGGGCCTAGGAGTTCTGAGCTGGTGCTCTCCTGCTGGTGGATGGTATTGAGTCCTGACATGCCTCGTTGTGGGTTCCAAGGGGTCTTGTTGCTACTTCTGGCCCACTAGTGGGCATAGTGGAAGGAATTGACGCAGATTTCAGGTCTTTTCCTCCTTGTGGAGAATGTCTGCAATTTTGAAACATGCTGGACCATAGGACCCCTTTGCTTCAGAGCTGCTATGCTTGTACTTGGACAGACGTCTCCTTGTGCAACAAAATACAAAGAAACTGTAAGGGATTAAAAATAACTAAATACATTTGCAGTTATGGCAAATTCTGGATTAAAGATACATAAAGACTAGAAAAAGTGAACTGCCACTTCTGGGAGCAAATCAGTGTGTCGGGAGCAAAAGGTTACGAGGCATGTCCCCTGCACTCAGCACCACAAAGGGGTGGCATATCACCTAAGCCACACCTCAGGCCCAACCCCTAGACACACCTCTGCTCTCAACCCCATCCAATGGACTAGCTCATCTGCCCATGAGGGAGTGAGCTAACAAGGGAACCTGCTACTTGTTCTTGTAGAGGCCTTGCTGCAGTAGATGCCCCAATAAAAATCTTTCCTGAATTTCTTGTCTGGGCTTTAATCAATTTCCATTGATTAAGGAGCCCAAGAACCCTGGCTGGTAACAAATTAACTGTTCTACCATTTGTGGGTGACCTCTGTGGGGAACGGGTTTTGCTTGGTCCGCATATCCACTCCTCCTCCTCTTCTCATTGTGGATCCTTCTGTATATATTGAATTGTAGAAGGTCTTTTCTGCTAGTCTTCAGGTTACTCTCACCTACAGCTCCTCTGTAAATAGTTGTAATTTTGGTGCTCCAGGGAGAGGGCATGAACTCGGGGTCTTTCTATTCCACCATCTTGGCCACTCTTCCAAAGTTAGTTCTTAAACAACAACTTTGTTACAAAATTGTTTGGAAAATTGCTGACACATCTGCTTTTTAACGTAATTATGTCATTTTAGTATTAGAGCTTGTATACTCAAATTATATCTTTTTATCCTTAATTAATAGTCTCTTTGAAAAAAATATTATGTAGTTTATGTTGAATCTTCAGTGTTTTGAAATGGAATTAGAAAGTTTTTGTTTGTTTAAAAAACTCCACAACTGTTTAGAAAACTATGAGGCTACAGAAATTACAGAACACTGAAGTGTATTATGAAGATTGGTAAGACTGAGAGGTTACAAAACTGAGGACATGATGCAAGTGGTCTGAGATGAGAAATATTCACTCATTCATATTATCCATGATGATCAGGGTATTAAAGTTGAAGTAAGGAGACATTCCGGGTTTTAAGAAATACATCTGCTAACTATTAAGGAAGGTAGAATTGAGAAATAGGCCGTGTTACGTTGTTACCTATGTAACTCTTTTTCTAGATCACCATAGCTATGGCTTTGGCTGCGCTTCCAGAATCTACAAACAGGAATTAGTACTTTCTTTTCATTAGGAAAAAAAAAGTAAACTTAAGTAGATGATATCTGCTAGAATACTTAACATATGGGTTTGCTGCACAGATCTCCTTTTTGACAGAAAGGGAACATTTCTAGAAGGAGCCAGGGCTTATGGAATCTGGTTACCATTGTTTTAGTAAATGTCAACAAGTCTGATTATTCAGTCTTATGAAACAAAATGCTTGATTTTTTGAATGTAAAGTAGGTATGTGGAAGTTTGTGAAATTTAAAAAATTGAGTCACTGACTACCATTCTTGTATTTTTATTAAAGAATTAATAAGCAAATTTAAATGAATGGTAATGAAAATGACTGAATAATTTAAGGAAAAAAAAGTTATCACTTATTTGTTAAAACAGTTCCTGTGGGAAAACTTCCTAGAATGGTTATATAAATATGCCTTTGTGTCTGATTCAATCTAATTTTCTAATTACTTTTTATATAATATTTTTATGATTCTGAACTTTTACTTAGTCAATAGGTTTAGCTTTTCTCACATGTATTTTGGTTATATTTTCTCTTTCTGGCTTATCAGTAGTCTATGATTTTTAAAATAGTATGAATAGGAGTCTTGACCAACACTTTTTCATGGTTATACCTGTTTCACATATTTTAATTCTGGAGAAGATTTCATTCTCAAACTTTTTTAGTGTCCTGAACTGAAATAGATTTTATTAAAAAGTCATAAGTCATTCATTACATGACAAGTGATATGTCTTTTTTGTTACCATCCTGAATGGGGAAATAACATGTCCTATATTTTTAAAAACTGGTAATTCAACTGAGTGGAACCTTTTTCAAAACAATTTCTTTATCAAAATCTTATTCAAGATACATAGATGTTAAATAGGAAACAATGTTGTAATATAAAGGAACAGCTGGCATAGAGAGATCTAAACTGATTTATTTTTCCTGTCAAGGTATATTAAATTCTATATCTTTTCCCTGTTTTGTAATCTTAGGTAGATTATATTTGTCCAAAACAGACTAGTTTTATATATTGACAAACTCAATTAATATTTGCTTTTTGGAAAGGCTAATATACTGATAAGATTGAGGCACCACTGTCTCCTCACGTTTAAAATGCTTACTTTCTTACTAAAGAAACTGTCCAGTCTTAACTAAAAAAAAATTGACAAGTAAAATAGAAAACTATTTAAGTTTTAATTGTAGTTCAGACCAAGAGACCTAGTTTGATTCTTTTAGAATATTCAAAGTTTTTGAGACCCAGATCTTTCTTCATTTAAAATTCTAAATCTATATACATACAATCATCGCAACTTAATTACATCAAGTGAACTATGTTTTGATATGTATCATGGTAAAAAGTATATATGAATACCTACATCTTAGCTATTTGTGATATTTGAGTTATTTTATATCTTGCTCTGCATGTTTTTGTTCAGCATATTAATAGATAAAATTTGAATGTGTTGACCAAGAATCAACTTTTGGAGATCAGACAGTTTAACGATAGAGGTAATATATTAGGAAATAAGAAGCTGTTTTCTGTGCTTAATGAAATGAATTTTAGAAATATCATGTATTTAACAATCACTTCTAGATAGGTTTACAAAGATAAAAATTACTACAAGTCATGATTGTTAAATCAAACTGTTTTACAGTGCTGATAAAGTTTAAGAAAATAGGAAGATAGTTTAGTATAGCATGGATATGAAACTCTGTATGTAAGTCTTTTGTTAAGAAACTCTTAACGTTTTCTGTGATAAATTTAAAATTCCTTAATCAGGTAAATAACTCAGATGAACTCAGTTTAATGACCTATTTCATATTTAGTGTATATTTTAAAAGTTACTAGATGAAGAAGCTAAGATCCAGAGAGACTCCATGGTTTCTTTTTTGGGGGGCTTAGGGGTGAATATCATAATATTTGGTTGTTGTAGGACCAGAACCAAAGTGGAGCTTTGGGTATTCCAACTGCTATGTTCTCACTTCAAACTAGACTATACTATTTTAATGTATATAAACTTTTTATCCCCTACCCCTAAAGATGCCTGTATTCCTTATCCTAGATACTTTTAAGTGTGTTAGTTTACATGGCAAAGGGAAATTAAGGTTGAAGATGGAATTAAGGTTGTTAGTCAATTGAATTTCCATCCAGGAAAATAATTGGATTACCTAGGTGTCCCGATGTAATTGTGAGGTGGAGAGTAGCCCAAATTACCCAGGTGTTCCTAATCTTGTTAGGAGGCTCTTAAACTGTGGAAGAGGGAGGTGGAAGAGCAGAATCATGGGAGAAAGCTATAGTTAGCCTTCGTTGTCTTTGAATGTGGACCAAGAGGGCTATGAGTCAAAGAACGCAAGCAAATTCTAGAAAGGTAAAAAGCCTAGATTCAGATTCTTCCCAGAGCCTCAGAAGGAATGCGACCTTTCAGAAACCTTGATTTTAGTTCAGTGAAGCCTGTTTCAGACCCGTGACCTCCGGAAAGGTTAGTAAGATGCTAAGTCAACCTTGTTACTGTAGTACTTGGAAACCAATACAAGTTAGAAATGGAAATATGATGTAAATTGTAAATTGAATGATTTCTACACCTGAAGAATCTCGTTAAAGGAAAATTAAGAATAAAAAGGCTCTATGTGGATTCTTTCTCTATTTTAGGGTTCACAAATGTTTGTTTTCTTTCCCAGTTCTTTCAGCTCTGTGTGCATAATTCAATGGGTAGATTTTTATCTACAGTTGGAGAATAACATGCATTTGTTTTTTTGTCTTTTTAAGGTTTCTTTTAGAACCTGTATGGCCTACTTTGTTTAAAAACAAGTTTTCTACTCATCAATTCATGGTTGTTACTTAAGAACTTTATTACTTATCTTTCAAAAAAAATGCAAAATGGGAGTAATGCTATTCATATCATAGATAAGGTTAGGATTTTCTCTTTGAAGACTTAATGCGGTAGAAAAATTCATTTGTATTTTTAATTTTTACAGTAGAGAGATGTAGTATATAAAAAAGTCCTGATGCTTTTGTCTTATTCTTTGACAAATAGGTTTACTAAAACTACCTCGTTTTCTTTTTTCTTTATTTTTGTTCAGACACTTAAATTTGCTTTATTGGGATCTGGGTCCACTGCTATTTTCATGACAGCTTAAGAACTGTAGCAGTGACCTGATTCAACTGCAGTTATAATAGCTTCCACCCTTTGTTTCTTGGGTCCCTCTTAGCAGTCATGGTGAAAACAGTTTCATAAAGACTGGGCGTATTTGATTTCTTGGAACGATTCCTGGGAACATTGTCACATGAACTTTACCAAAGTCTGTATCTGGTACGAAAGGCTTCTATTGAGATTCAAGCAGCAGGGTGGGTAATTTGGCACAGCTGGAAAACAGGCCAACTTGCCACAACAATATGTCCTCTAGTTGTTAGCCCTTCTTAGTGGCTGGTTCGTTTTCTTGTAGCAGTTACACCAAATGGTGTCACTATAATAAGGATGTACCTCAGAGGTGCTTTGTAATTGTGACTTTAGTCTTTAAAATAACATGATATACAACTTTTCAAATTGAAACTTAGTTTTAGTCAAACTAGACTCTTGCCTTCCTTTTATGTCTGTCATCAGGATTAGAAACCTTAAAAACTATAAAGACTCATTACTCTCATGTTAATTGATAGATTAAATTCCAGGGAGTAAATGCCTGGACTTATTATTTATGTAACAAAAATACTAAATTTGTTAATTTCTAGGAAGAGCTGCTGTAGAACATGTTAACAATAATTTTCTTTATTTGGATGGCTTTCACTGGTTATGCAAGGATATGCTGAACAATTTTATTTAATGCTGGTGTTGTATAAGGAAGCATTTGGCTGATATTTGTCCCTGGTTCCTGGAGTTTCCCAAGCGATGGGAGTACCTTTGTTGTTAAGGTGGACACCTGGGACCACACCTGAGTTTATGCTAACAAGATGACTCATCATGGACCCTAGAGAGTTTCATCCTGGGGGATGACCATGCTGAGAACGCCATCCTGGTGACTAGATGAGTGACTTTGAACCACACAATATAGACCTGACATTCTGACCTTAGAAAGAAAGGGGAACTGGAGATAGAGTTCAGTTACGACAGCCGATGATTCAATCAATCATGCCTCCATGATGAAATTGCAATAAAATTCTGGATGTCTGAAGCTTGGATGAACTTACTTGTTGGTGCTATCAATGTGTCAAGAGGGTAATGTGTCCTGAGGATGCAGAAGCTTTGCATCTGGGACCTTCCCAGCCCTCCCCTATGCATCTTTTTCTTTGGCTGGCTCTTATTTATATGTTTTAATAACAAAACTATAATCATATGTTTTCTTGAGTACTGTGAGCCATCTCAGCCAAGTATTGGGCCTGAGGGGGTAGTGGGAACCCCAGAACTTGTAGACAACTGGTCAGAAGTATTGGTAACTGGGGACCCCAGAGATGGTAGCTCTGTTTTAAATGGGGAGAGTGTTGTGAAGGACTGTGCCCTTAACTTGTGAAGTTTAAGTTAACTCCAGGAAATTTATGTCATAATTGCATTATAGCCAATTTAGAGCTTGATACCTAGAAATATGTATCAATTTATGTATATCTGCATCATAGAGTTAATTTTGCTGTTATTTTAGAACTTTGATTTTTTATCCTCATACATAATATACTGAACTAACAATGCTTTAAAATAATTTTCAATAGATTTTAAATAGTTGTTTTTTAGTGAGAAGACATGTAAGAAGGATTTCTCCTAGTCTTCTGATGAAACTAAAATGGTTTATTCTTTGATTATTCAAATACTTGCTTCCATTCACAACAAAATTTGACAAAGAATGCTGAGATGGTTGCTTGATAATCCTAATAAGGTACTGATACACATAATGTTGCTAGGTTAAGGTATGCCATTTACCTAATCATATCCTAAATCATTTCTGTATCCTGGACTCAGGGACTATTGTGATGACAGAATTGTTCTTTGATTATCATCCAAATGCCTGCTACCATTCATTATAATTGTTAGAATTAAACACTAAAAACTTGCTTGAAATTCTTTTAAATGGAAACAAAATGGTCATGATACAGATACTAATATTACCTTTATTATTGATGAGGAAATTGAGGCATAAAAAGTTTATGTAAATTATGAAGGTTACAGAAGTAGTGGGTGGCAGAGCCAGTAATTAATCCCAGTCCACCTTGCTGTGTCCTTGACCGCTGGACATTTCATTGGTC
>SJYV01031284.1:322885-357116 GCA_006410875.1 Neotragus pygmaeus | reverse complement strand
CTACCGTGTGCAGGCAAACAGCTTCCTTTTTCCCTTTGTGATTTCATGCACAGCCTTCCAAACTCATTCTTGGTATGCTGTGTGGATGAATGTGTTATTCTGTGCTGGGCTCCATGTCCACTGCCTGATTTATACACAGCACAGAGGAATTGTTCTTTGTTAATCAAGTTTATTACACAAAGCTATTCTACCACATCTTTCTATTGTGGAAACTAAATGCTCCTAGGGAAGATACAGTCTTGAATATTAAATGAGGAGATATATAGCTTTCCTAAATGACAGTCACAGACTGTTAGTTTATCTCATGTCCAACTGGGGTGGAGAAGCGATCATATGATGACATGGATCTCAGGCCCTTTGTAGGGGATTATCCCCCAAATTATCAAAAATAGACATTCCTCCCCAAAATTCACACATTGACAAGTGGTAAAATTTGAATTTAAGACCTGCTTTATTAACTTCAACTCTTTCACACATCCAAAACCACAATTATAAAACACAATGGCCCAATTCTTAAGCAGTGAACATTGACACCATTTGAACTTTGTATGTATGTAACCAGGCTCAAGGTGGGCTCAACCTTTGGGTTCCCCCATTAAGTGAGCTGATGAATTGCCTTCTTTGCTCCAGCTACTTCACATTGGTTTCTGTCACTTGTCAATAAATTTTCATAATGATTTACAAATATTCTGGAAACAAGTCTGTGTGATTATTTAGGACTGATGATGACACGTGCCGTTGGTAACCCACATGTACAATGCTGTGCTGAAAGTTTTGCATGTGTATTCATTTATCCTCAAAACAGATAGATATTTTTAACTTTCTAGATAAAGAAACTGAAGCAAAAAGGGATTAGGTATATTTCCCAAGACCATGTGCCTAGTAAGATTCAGAGTCAAGATTTAAACCCTGGTGGTCAGATGTCGTAGTCCCCACTCAAAACTGTGTTGCCATACAACCCCTGTGTGTGTGTCTTACTTGTGGTGTTAACCTGTGTGTGTGTATACACGTGTGTCTTAACTATGGTGTGAAGAGGTAGGCTAATGGGGAAGAAGTAAAGCTTCTAGCTTTCTAGTCCTTTTCTGCAGAGCAGACTCTGACTTCAGGATGCCTGGCCACACAGAACACTTAGAACGCCTTCTGGGGAGAAGTCAGCAACTTGAGATGAAGCCACTGAACAGGGAATCACAACAGTAAGGGCATGTGCGGGCTTTAGGAAAATGGTGGCTCATAGCATGTGAAAGGAACAGGAAGTTGAACACAAAGTTTCAGTGAAGTGAAAGGACTTCTGGAAGCAGAATCCAGCCCAAGGAAGGCAAAAANATGAGGTGGATGAAACTGGAGTCTATTACACAGAGTGAAGTAAGCCAGAAAGAAAAACACCAATACAGTACATTAGCACATATATATGGAATTTAGAAAGATGGTAGCAACAACCCTATATGTGAGACAACAAAAGAGACACAGATATAAAGAACGGACCTTTGGAATCTGTGGGAGAAGGCGAGGGTGGGATGATTCGAGAAAATAGCATCAGAATATGTATATTACCATATTGAAATAGATCACCATTCCAAGTTCGATGCAGAGAACAGGGCAATCAAAACTGGTGCACTGGGACAACCCAGAGGTATGGGATAGGGAGGGAGGTGGGAGAGAGGTTCAGGATGGGGAGCACATGTACACATGTGGCTGATTCATGTCAAAGTATGTCAAAAACCACCACAATATTGTAAAGTAGTTAGCCTCCAATTAAAATAAATTAAAAAAATAGAATTATGTTTCTATTGAAGGTTAAAAAAAAAGTATGTGGAAAGCCACTGTATAGCAAAAGGAGCTCAGCTTGGTGCTCTGTGATAACCTAGAGAAATGAGAAGGGGGTGTGGTGTGGAAAGGAGGCTCAAGAGGAAAGGAGTATATATGTACTTAGAGCTGACTCACGTTGTACAGTGGAAACTAGCACAACATTATAAAAGAATTATCCTCCAATTAAAAACAAGGTCAACTGGAAGAAATATTTAAAAAATGATAACTGTATATAGGTGATACCTATGACTAATTTCAAATTAGCAAACAATTACATTTAATTTCAGGATGGTAAAGGAAATGGTAAAGGTGAACATCGACATATTGGGAATCAGTGAACTAAAATGGACTGTAATGGGAAACCAGATGACCATTATATCTACTACTGTTGGTGAGAACCCCTTAGAAGAAATGGAACAGCCATCATAGTGAAAAAAAAGAGTCCAAAATGCAGTACTTGGATGCAGTCTCAAAAACGACAGACTGATCTCTGTTCGTTTCCAAGGCAAACCGTTCAATATCATAGTAATGCAAGTCTGTGCCTCAGCCAGTAATGCTGAAGAAGCTGAAGTTTAATGGTTCTATGAACACCTACAAGACCTTCTAGAACTAACACCCAAAAAGATGTCCTTTCATCATAGGGGACTAGAATACAAAAGTAGGAAGTTAAGAAATTCCTGGAGTGACAAGCAAATTTGGCCTTGGAGTACAAAATGAAGCAGGGCAAAGGCTAACAGAGTTTTGCCAAGGGAATGTACTGGTTATACCAAACATCCCCTTCCAACAACAGAAGAGAAAACTCTACACATGGACATCACTAGATGGTCAACCCCCAAATCAGATGGATTATATTCTTTGCAGCCAAAGATGGAGAAGCTCTACACAGTCAGCAAAAACAAGACCAGGAGTGGACTGTGGCTCAGATCATGAACTCCTTATTGCANGTAAGCGTCTTTTAATGAGACATCGTATATATGTGTAAATATGTGTGTGTATACATATACATACATATTATGTATATGTATATATGATGTTATATTACCTAGCACAACCACTGTTAATATTTAGGGGTATACTCTTACATATATATATGTAATATATATATATATATTTATATATATCTTTCTGTTTATTTTTGCTTATCTGCACTTTCTAATTTTCTTATTTTTCTACAATAATTAGACACTACTTATAAGAAAAATAAGGTACTACTCTTTTAAGAAAATAGTAATAAAAACTTAAAAAACTTTATGTTGCCACAATTCAGTGTTATGTCCAAACAGCTAGTTATTTGGTCAGTTTAGTTGTACAAATGCTCAGTTCACAAGGAAAAAGAAAACAGATTGTTTGAAAGGGACAGTTAAATAAAACATAATGACTAATCCAATGAATGGCATTGGTTGCAAAAACAAATATAATTCTTACAGTCCTTTTCATACTGAGCACATAACTCATTCTCCATCAATCCAGGAGACTGTATGAGTACTCAGTTTCCTTGGTGGTCCCCTCTTTTTGCTGTTGAGGCCACTGTACAACAGACAGAATGACATTATTGCCTAAAATAAGACACTGCCTCTCTGGATGCTGAAGGTAAAGCNCGAACTCTCCACTCATTCCAGCAATAATGGTGTGTTCTTTGGCTTCTTAGCCTGGAGTTGTTTCTGTATCAGATTACTGCTTTGCAAATGAGCAGCAATTTTTTTCTGCTGTGGTCTTGTGGTCTAATATTAATACATTTTCACAATGAAAGCCATGGGGATTAGATAATTTTTCTAGGTTTGTATCCCATGGGATATCTAACCTACGATGCTTGTTTTAATTGAATTACCATGTTTTCCATATAAGTGAGTGACTGAATAATGAAGACTTATGGGACTAAATTTTAATGCACCATACATTAATATGAGCAATGGGGGGAAACATATGATTTTACTTTAAGTAAAATCTTTCAGTAGCAAATGTTTCACCTCTTCTCTCTTTTTCCCTCCAAAGCAAATGAATGTTTCAGCACTGCAGAACACCAACCAGTGGAGCCTTCTGTAGTGGCGTTCAGCAAATGGGAAAGAGCATCTTTGAGATTTTCTTTTAGACTTTGGAATATGAAAGGAGATTCTGGGTATGGGCCAGTGTTTTTGGAGTAATGAAACTTGCTGACTCCTTTTCCTACTGGAGTAAAATAACTTGCCTTTTTTTTTTTTTTCTTCCCACATGTCAGGTATACTTTGAATCATCCATGTAGACCTATCAACCCATCANCCAGTGTTTTTGGAGTAATGAAACTTGCTGACTCCTTTTCCTACTGGAGTAAAATAACTTGCCTTTTTTTTTTTTCTTCCCACATGTCAGGTATACTTTGAATCATCCATGTAGACCTATCAACCCATCAATATGAATAGTCATGGGGTATCTAATAGGAAAGTTGGGTACAACCACTTTAAATTTCAACAAAGATGAATTTGTACAATCCCTTTCTCTTTTCTAGTATCATCATGATAACCTCAAAGTCAAAAACAATTAGGCAAAAAGGGAAAAATATATCTTGATTTTTACATCAGAAACATTCCCTGAGCTGTGGTTATTAGGCTAAAAATAAATCCTCTGTAGTAAATTCTGTGCATACTTTTGCCAAAAGTTATTACATTTAGCTACATCTGAGATCAGTTAGGTGTTTTATTTTCTATTTCACTGTTAAATAATAATTCTACTATAAAAGTATGTATATTTATCACCTTAAGTGAAAGTGAAAGTGAAGTAGCTCAGTCGTGTCCGACTCTTTTCGACCCCATGTACTGTAGCCTACTAGGCTCCTCTGTCCATGGGATTTTCCAGGCAATAGTACTGGAGTGGATTGCCATTTCCTTCTCCGGGGGATCTTCCTGACCCAGGAATCGAACCCGGGTCTCCCACATTGTAGACAGACATTTTACCATCTGAGCCACCAGGGAAGTCCCTTAACCTGAGTATAATTGAGCAGAACATGAGAAGGAATGTAATATATTGACAGAGTATTGTTTTTGTAGGCCACACTTAAAAAAAAAATAATTCTATCATCTTCAGATTCTAACACAGTGGTGATTGTTTTGTGTTAGTTTTTTTTCTACTTTGGGCTTCTCTGAGAAAGAAATCAGGAAAAATTTGGGGGCATTGTTTTAGTAACAGGGATATAGCATAGATTTTGGTGTTCAAATTCTGGTACTTCCTAATTCTATAGTTCGGGCATCAGTTCCTTCATCTACGTAATGGGTTATCAGTACTTACCTCACAGGATTTTTCTGATTAAATGAAATAGTACTTTTAAAAGATTCAGTAAGTATCATGTAATAAATGCTCAGTAAATGTGAGGTCCCCTTTCTTCCCTCTCTCCCTCTGGAAACTTCTACCATGTGTGAATGAGAGGAAAAAAAAGACATTTCTTTTCTGGTTTTCTCTCCTTTTAAAAAGCCATAAAGTACTTAAGGAAAATACTACAGTAGATTTTGAGATGGATAAAACACATGCAATTGGTTTATTAACTTTCTAGTTAAGAGATTTATTCCCTAACTCGTTTAAATATTTTGAGAAACATACTGTTACATTTAAACATGAAATCTGTCTCCCTTACACTTCATGAAGCTTTTCCAGTTTCCTGTCTTCAAGTTAGGAAATGATGAGGTTGAAAGCATTCTTGCCTTAAAACACCAACATTTCTGAGCCAACCACAAGAGTTCATTCAACTTCTCATAAATGCCTTCAAATGCAAAACATTTGGGCCATAGACTTAGTCAAGGGACATGATACCAGCCTCCTTTGTATGCCATTTGTCAGACCTTGATTTGTTGAGTACCAGGTTTCAGACCTTGACTTTTCTTCTCAGGCACTGCATACCACTGAGGGTATCTCATTCTCTGATGTTTGTAGTCCTTTCTGCCCATGATTCACTTCCTAGTCTGCCCAGCTTCATATTGTCATAGTTATTTTGCCTGCGGTTTCTTCCTTCCTTTAATACTTTTTTTTTTTTTTAAGAGTTATAGAAAGGGTATATAAGGTCTGACTCATTTAAGGGAGCTTCAATTTATATTTTTNTGCCCATGATTCACTTCCTAGTCTGCCCAGCTTCATATTGTCATAGTTATTTTGCCTGCGGTTTCTTCCTTCCTTTAATACTTTTTTTTTTTTTTAAGAGTTATAGAAAGGGTATATAAGGTCTGACTCATTTAAGGGAGCTTCAATTTATATTTTTGACAAATATTTGCCCTAAATAATATGGGTAGAGTACCATTATCTTAGTATATCTCTTGTTGATAATAGCTTCAGTCTTGACCTCTCAGTATAAATAAATAGGATCTCATAGTTTGTAACCATGGAGAAAGCAAGAGTTTACAAACATTTATACACAGTTTTAAAGCTTCCCTGGAGGAAAATGGATGCAACTGAAGGGAACATAAATTATCTTTAAAGATGTTTCTCAGATTGGATTGTTCTTAATAAATAACTCCATTCTACACATTTTCTTTCTTGGAGCCAAGTTCTGCCTTTGGTTTGTTGGCTTGTTCTGTTTGCTTACAGAGGGAGGTCCATATGGGAAAGCGTGTGGTTGTCTCAACTTTAAAGAATTTAAGAAAAGGAAAAACATGCATTGCTGAGAAGGTTTATTCATTTCAGTCAATGAGTATTTATTGAGTGTCTACTATGTGATCTTCACCGGAAGCTTGTTAGATAGATACATGGAAAGCTAGTCAGTGACACAGGATAGCAGACATCAAAGTACCAAAGGACTACATATTACTGTAGAACCGTGGTTCTCAACTGGGATGATTTTGCCCTGCAGAGGCATTTGGCCTTGTCTGGAGACATTCTTGACTGTCACAACTATTTGCTGCTGACATCTCAGGGGGACAGCCTTTGTAGAATGTTTCGTAGCATCCTGCAGTACACAGCCCAGACCCCACAACAAAGAATCATCTGGTCCAGTAATGCAGAAGTTGAAGAACTTTGCTTTAGAAATGTCACAGCAGAGAGAGTATCCATCAGGTAGGAAAAAAGCCTCCGGTTTGCAAAATTTTCAGAATACAATAATATAACCTTTAAAATACTCTTTCTTCTTTTTTGAAGAAGCTACCATATAAGTGTTGATTAATATCCTTGTTTTTGAGTAAATGAAGTGCCTTCTAGTTGTGAGTTGGGCACCAGAGTGGTACTTCTTATGTGCTTCTGAGTGTCAGTTTTTCTGGAAAATGCTCCTTGAATTTTGGCTTATAGTTTTCCCCTCCCTTGGGCTCAGATAGTGATCCAATAGACTTGATGAGTAATCAATATCCATGATGCACAAAATTTTGTCTTTTCCCAAGTTTTCCTTTACTCTTTCCAAAACTGTCATGTAAATAACCTCCCAGAAGATGTCCCCACGAAACCAACATACCTGCCAAGACACACATCACCATAGGACAGAGTTAAGGGCAGAGCTGGGATCCTTGCCACTTGCTCTGGTGCTCTGTAATCAGGAAGAGAATAAAAAATGGGTGAGAGGGACTAGGAAGTGGGATGTGGAGGGTGAGGGGAGAGGTAGAGAAGGAAGGGAGGGGAGGAGAAGAAAGGGGAAGGAAGGTAGGCAAAGGGATGGCGTTTTGGACATCGTTCATAAGTGTTTTAATGCCCCACATCTTTTGGATGTGGCTGTGTTGCCCCTCAGCTTTCTTTCCTTTCCTTTTCAGAGTAAGCTTCCCTAGAACTCGTGGAGGTTTAGGGGGCATTCAACATTCTCCTACACAGTCTCTGCATATATCTCAGTGAGCATTTATATTAAAATCGTCTCTTGAGGTGTTCATCTTCCCAAATAATGTGAAAACAACTTGAGGTCAAGTGCTGCCTAAGCTCCCAATTGCTAGGATAGTGCCTGCCTAGACACAAACACCTATGGTATTTTGGAAGGACTGCTGTTGAAGCTGAAACTCCAANTTTGGAAAACTCAGCAGTAGCCACAGGACTGGAAAAGATCCGTTTTCATTCCAATCCCAAAGAAAGGCAATGCCAAAGAATGTTCAAACTACCACACAATAGCACTCATCTCACATGCTAGCAAAGTAATGCTCAAAATTCTCAAGCCAGGCTTCAACAGTATGTGAACCAAGAACTTCCTGATGTTCAAGCTGGGTTTGGAGAAGGCAGAGAAACCAGAGATCAAATTGCCAACAACTGTTGGATCATCGAAAAAACAAGAGAGTTCCAGAAAAAATATATTTCTGGCTTATTGAGTACACCAAAGCCTTTGACTGTGGAAAATTCTTAATGAGAAGGGAATACCAGACCACCTGACTTACCTCCTGAGACATCTGTATGCAGGTCAAGAAGCAACAGTTAGAACTGGACATAGAAAAATGGACCGATTCCAAAATGGGAAAGCTGTATGTCACGGCTGTATATTGTCACCCTGCTTGTTTTACTTATATGCAGAATACAGCATGCAAAATGTGAGGCTCCATGAAGCACAAGCTGGAATCAAGATTGTCTGGAGAAACGTCAATAACCTCAGATATGCAAATGACACCACCCTCATGGCAGAAAGCAAAAAACTAAAGAGCCTCTTTATGAAAGTGAAAGAGGAGAGTGAAAACATTGGCTTAAAACACAACATTCAAAAAACGAAGATCATGGCATCTGGTCCCATCACTCCATGGCATATAGTTGGGGAAACAATGGAAACCATGACAGACTTTATATTTGGGGGGCTCTAAAATCACTGCAGATGATGACTACATCCATGAAATTAAAAGATGCTTTCTCCTTGGAAGAAAAGCTATGAGAAAACTAGACAGCATATTGAAAAGCAGAGACATTACTTTGTCTACAAAGTGCCCTCTAGTCAAAGCTATGGTTTTTCCAGTGGTCATGTATGGATGTGAGAGGTGGACGATGAAAGTTGAGTGCCGAAGTATTGATACTTTTGAACTGTGGTTTTGGAGAAGACTCTTGAGAGTCCGTTGGACTGCAAGGAGATCCATCCAGTCAATCTTCAAGAAAATCAGCCCTAAATATTTATTGGAAGGACTGATGCTAAAGCTGAAACTGCAATACTTTGGCCACCTGATGTGAAGAATTGAGTCATTGGAAAAGACCCTGATGCTGGGAAGGATTGAAGGCAGGAGAAGAAGGTGGCAACAGTGGATGAGATGGTTGGATGGTACCACTGACTTGATGGACATGAGATTCAGCAAGCTTATGGTGTTGGTGATGGACAGGGAGGTCTGGTGTGCTGCAGTCCATGGGATTGCAAAGAATTGGAAATGAGTGAGCAATTAAACTGAACTGATTTAACAGTCTTTATCAAAAAGCAACAATGGACATCTCAAGTTAGTAACAAATAGTTAAGAGTACCATCATACTCAGGAAGTGGGATTGCTCTCTGTCCTTGTTGGGAGTTTTGTGACTGCTCCTTAGGAGGCAATACAAATTTTATGGATAAAGCTTTTAAAGAAATTTTCTTTTAAATGTAAATGTTTTCTAATGCCATGTTTAAGAAACCAAGCCTGTGAACGGCAGAAAGAGTAAAGTAGTTGTCAATTTGTATGAAAGTTTTGAAAGTGTTAGTCATTTAGCCATGTCCAACTCTTTGGGACCCCATGGATTGTAGCCCCCAGGTTCCTCTGTCCATGGGATTCTCCAGGCAAGAATACTGGAGTGGGTAGTCATTTTCTTCTCCAGGGGATTTTCCTGACTCAGGGGTTGAACCTGGGTCTCCTACATTGCAGGCAAGATTCTTTACCATCTGAATCACCAGGGAAGCCCCATGAATGTGTGTGAGTAGTGATAAATGACATGAATGTTTTACTCCAGCCTACCTGCCACACACATCCTTAGAAATAAAGTTAGAGTGAAATGTATGAATTTAGTCTGATTCTTTTTTTGTTTCTTTTTTGCTGTGAGTTCTTTGTTTGGTTTTCTGGATTGGAGGAGGGCATTTCAGACAATGGACTAATCTAAGGGCTGAAATGAGTTTTGAATATTGCCCTGTGGACTTAGTCCTAGTGTGGGTGCTGTGAGGGAAGGGGCTCCTTATTATGTGGAAATTTCTCTCCAGAAACTGGCAAGAGTGAGCAGTTAAGGCTGTGTGAGTGGAGAGCTGGACTTGCCTGGAGTCCAGTGTAATCCTCTTTCCTATTTCTGTATGTATCCAGTCTATGCTTATGGGAGCAAGGGAAGATACAAGTAAATATATTTGTTCACGGAAATATGCAGGTTCCCAAACACAGTGTAGGCCTGAAAGTCTTTGTGTTAAGCTCTAGTCAGAGAGATAAATTATTTAAGGGTCACACCTTCAGGGGTGAAGCAAGGTGTAAGCTCCAGACATTAGGTTTGGTCTGAGAACTACAGGGAGAAAGGAGAATGCAGTAGTTAGGCCAAGTGAATTGTCTAACATTGTATTTTTATTAATCAATTGGCATTCTAGTAGTTTAAAAAGGGAAACAGAAATTGGGGTTAGTCTGTGACTTTCCAGCCAGATTATTATGGCTGCCATATAGATGTGACTATCTGAAAGACTTAAACTGATTTTGAGAGTTAGATTGACTTGAGCAAGAAGGAGCTATCCAACCCATGACACTTTTTTCCCCCCTCTGTGAGCTACAGTTAGATGGATATGTTCAAGATAATCTTACAAGAATCAGTAGAATTATAAAGCAACACCATTAATAATGCTCCTTATTAAAAGCCTTCATTCTAAAAAGCTGAAAATACTTTGACATCTATTTCCTCCTTCATCCTTGGAAAAGAGATAAGACAAGATTGAGGCAGTTTTGGAAAAAAAAGAAACAGTAATTAAAAAGATAAGAAATAACCTCAAACTAGATTGGTCTGGAATGGCATGGGCCTAGCCCAGATTAGAAGGGAAAAAGCATGCTTTGGGCTACCTTTGTTTTTTCCATAGTTTCCTTTGTGCTTTCACTATTTCTTCCCATAGAGTTCTCTTACAGTCTCTTAGATGGCCATGGGATTTTTGTGTGGTTCTTTATGGCTAACTCATTGTGTTTGAAAAACTTATGAGCATTCCTGACCTTGGTCTTATTCACCCCGTTTCTCTGAAACTCAGTGTTTGACTGGGTGTATAAGGAGTAGACTTGTTCTAAACTGCCTTCTCATGAAGGAGGCTTAAGTCCTGTGAAATGTTAGGTGCTTTCGTATCATTCCTTATGTTCTGTGTATAGAGGGCTTGGGCTACATTATGGCAAGAAATCTGCTGATTTTATCTCAAATCTTACTTCAGCTTACTCTGGGTTAGTTGTCTGAAAGGTAGAAATTGGCTTCAACTGAAATATTTATTGAATTCTGTCTCAAAATATATGTTGGCCTGTAACATCTTCATTAGACTTGATGAGATTCTTTAAGTAATAAGGAAAAGTGAAAGTGAAGTCGCTCAGTCGTGTCCGACTCTTTGTGACCCCATGGACTGTAGCCTATCATACTTCTCTGTCCATGGGATTTTCCAGGCAAGAGTACTGGAGTGGGGTGCCATTGCCTTCTCCAGGAGATCTTCCCGACCCAGGGATCGAACCCAGGTCTTCCACATTGTAGGCAGATGCTTTACCATCTGCACCACCGGGGAAATCATAGCGTAATAAGCAAGTATCATTACATTATGTTCTGTGTATAGAGGGTTTGGGCTACATTATGGCAAGAAATCTGCTGATTTTATCTCAAATCTTACTTCAGCTTACTCTGGGTTAGTTGTCTGAAAGATAGGAATTGGCTTCAACTGAAAGCCGATTGGCTTCACCACCGGGGAAGTCATAGAGTGATAAGGAAGGAGAAGTACAAATGTTACTGTTGTTGGGCCATCTTAACCCCTGTGTCACATTGCACTGATTAAATAATTGGTTCCGTTCTCTATCGAGTAGTGGCCTTATAGACAATAAATTAATTTGTTTTGAAACAGTTTAATTCCTGTTGTTGACTTTTTGTCGCTTTATTGTTTTAAATCCATTTCCAAGAATCAAAGAAGGCATAACATGCAAACCATTCAGTTCTGCTTATTAGATTCTGTGTTACAGTATGATGTCAGTGATAGGGTTCTGATATTCTATGAGGGTGTCTAGTACCCAAGTTATCAAACCCATTCCAAAGAATAAATGATATGTAGAATATCATACCTGTTAATACTTGTTTGAACATATTTTTTCAGGGACACATAATCTATGCTATGTAGAGTAGTGATTTATGTGGTTGAATTACAGAAAGGAGGTTGTTCGAGGCTTAAATGCTCCTGTGGGTTTATTATGCATAAAATCCTGAGATTTAAACATTTTACTGAAGTGGTTCCATGATCATACAAAGAAAGTTATTCTTGGCTGCCTGAAAAGAAAGTAAAACACATTCTTGGTCTTATTTCTGTCTTTTATTCCCACCTGATGTCATCCTTAAATCGTGCAATATCCTCAAACAGGGAGGTTACAACTAATTTCAAACAAATTTTATTGGGGACTTTCCTTCCTGCAGACATTCCCTAACACAGATTATTCTATAAACATTCTCAGAGCTCCCAGACAAGAGACGGTCTTAATGTTTGGTTCTCCCTGTAAACCCTTAGCCTTGGTCTACTACACATGATTGTCTGTCAGAAAACTTCCTTCCTCCAGCAAAACGTTGTATGGCATACTGAAAGACTTCCATTAAAGCAGACTCAAACAGATGAATGCTGATATACCAGAGAAATAAACTGAAGGAAAAATGGCACGTTTTCTGGGAGTCAAAAGCAGTTGGGTTGCTGGGCAGGAGGAAAGCATATAAACAATTTTAGATCCCAAATTCTATTTGGGTATCTGAATGAATACAGTTGAATTCATAGAAAAATTTTAAAATAAAAATTTTAAAAAGAAATTATTGATGCATGTCACCCCCCCTCCTTCCAAGTTTCACTTTCTTTTGGTTTCCAAGTTTCCATTCTCCGAAATCAAACTATGTAATCGCTTCAGATAGTTTGCATTTGAGATTTGGTTTTGATCCTTGTGAATAGTTATAATTTACATAAAAAGAAGCTGCAGTTGCATTTTAAGCTATCTTTCCAATAAGGATTTAATTTAGGTTTATTAGGACAGTTATCATATGTTAATTAAATACTGATGGATTATGAGAAACATATTTACTCTGGTTTATCACCAAGGTACAAAAATATGTTTTTAATCTAAGTTTGGCATTGAGCTAGTTTGCAAATTCTATTGTAGAGAGATACAATTCTTCCGAGTTAATAATACGTGTATTTTACTGAAATTAAGTTGCACATGACCATTAAAGTATTTGTATTTGCTATCAAGGTTTATAGTTATGTTGCAGAGATGTTATGTAAATGTGTTTTCGATCAGTGAACACTGAAACTTCCAACATCAATTATATATTTAAAAATCAATTTATCTGTTTTTTATAGCTACATTAAATTTTTGAAATTTATCTCTAACAGGTAGTTATAAAATTCTTCCTGATGAACTTCTCTTTTTTATCAATTTTTCAATATTATATTTATTAAAGATGATTTAGAAATGATGTATGTTAAGAATATTTTCTTCAAATCAACATCTCTCATCTACTGGACCAATTGTATTCTCTAATTGAACTCATTTGCTCTCACTGTGGTTATGAACACATTTGATTGAATCCACCTTTTGTCATCAAAGCCAATATTTCTCCTCATCTCTCTCTCTCTTTTTCATATGAGTGATTTTCACACTTTTTTTTTCCTGTCTCCTTTTCTATCATTTTATCCCTAAAGCCTTCCCTAAGGACTTAAAACCTGGCTTTCCNATGAACACATTTGATTGAATCCACCTTTTGTCATCAAAGCCAATATTTCTCCTCATCTCTCTCTCTCTTTTTCATATGAGTGATTTTCACACTTTTTTTTTCCTGTCTCCTTTTCTATCATTTTATCCCTAAAGCCTTCCCTAAGGACTTAAAACCTGGCTTTCCACCAAAGTACATTGTCTGGAGTCAGAGATCTTAAGAGTGCTGAGTTAACTTATCTCCTGAGTTTCTACGCACTTTACAAAGACTACACAGTAAGACAGTGGGAGCCAGTAAAAGTAGAGAGTTGAAGAATTATCTGAAAAATGTGCCCAGTGTGCACAGCAAATCTGGATCATTTCATCTCTAATTTTTCCCCTCAATAACAGGATTATGTGAGTCTTGACACTTGCATTAAATTTCCACTTCTTTGTGCATACAGAGATGCAGCCAAAGGCAAGAGGTGATTTTGAGTTTTATTTTTATTAAAGCAAAATATCTGAAACCCATGACACATGAGCTCTCATAACATGTTTCATTGTACTTAAAAAAAAAAAGGTAAATTTACTTGTGTGCTTAGGAAGAGAACACAAGGTGGCAGGGCCAGAGCAGAAATAGAATTGCTGTTATCAAAATACACATGTAGGGTGGCTCAGAGATATGAACAGCTCTAAATTACTGTGAGGTGCATTGTTTTCATTAAAATTTTAAATAATTTATTACTTTTTTTCCCACTAGCAAATCTCTAATCCTTTTGTGGTACAATAGATCTTGGTTTCTTAATTTGAAATGTATAAGGGTAGCAAACAGACTTAACATTGTAAACTATCTGAAGTATGTTGCATTTTTCTTATCTTTTATGGCATAAGCTTTTTAATTAAAATGCTTTGTAAGTAATTCTGTAGAAGAAAACAATATATTTTCAATGATGTAGATAATCTGAGGCTTCCCAGGTGGCACAGTGGTAAAGAGTCTGCCTGCCAATGCAGGAGATGCCAGAGATGTGGGTTTCTGGGTTGGGAAGATCCCCTGGGGGAGGGAATGGCAACCCACTCTAGTATTCTTGCCTGAAAAATTCTATGGCCAGAGGAGCCTGGCGGGCTATAGTCTATGGAGTCACAAAGAGTTGGACATGACTGAGCAACTGAGCATAGATACACACAGATAATTTGAATATTCCTTATTTCTGTTACATTTCAGAGTGTTTGGTTCTTTGGGAATTATTGACTCTTTTTGTTAAGTTATGAGATAGAATAACATTTTATTGAATTTATGCTATTTAGCCAGTAGAAGTAAATAATACTGATGGATATTTAAAGCTTTTGTTGGTACTAAACTGGAATATTTTATTTTGGAAAAAAATGGAAAGTGCTTGTGCTAGTTAAGGTACCAGAATTTATATAAAACACTAATAAAACAATTTCAGTAATTTAATGCAACATAAGCTTTTAATTAATTTTTATTGTATATTAGAATATAGGTGATTAACAATGTTGTGTTAGTTTCAGGTGTACAGCAAAGTGATTTAGTTATGCATATACATGTTTTTATTCTTTTTCAAATTATTTTCTTATTTAGGTTATTACAAAATACTGAGCAGAGTTCCCTGTGCTATAAATTAATTCCTTATTAAATATAGCAGTGAGTACATGTCAACATGTAATACAATGTAAGTTTAATTTTTTAAATCAAAATTCTAATCAAAAGTCTCAAACAGGCAATCCTGAGCGGCAGGCAGCATTTGTGAAAACATTGATTCAGTAACCCATTTTCTATTTATTGGCTCAAAAATCTTCAATGTCTGACTTCTGAAGTTACCACAGAAGGGGAAAAAGCATGCGGGTTACAAACTTTAGCTTGTATAGGCAAATCTGGAAATAGGAGTAATCACTTCTACTCATATTCTACTGGCCAGAACTCAGCCATATGGCCATGCCCAACTGTAAAGGATACTTGGAAATATGATCTGTATGTGTGTCCAGGAGGAAGAGGAAATGTCTAGTGACCAGCTAGCTAGTCTCTGCCTTAGAGCTATTGGTGATTATAAGTAAATTATTACAAAGGCAAGATTAAGAATTAGGATATATTTTGAGAAGATATCTCCATATCTATCTGTCTGGCTATCTGTCTATCTGTCTGTCTAATCAGTTGGGATTCAACCAGGGAAACAGAACTAGTAGGAGGACTGTATTAAGAGAAGTGACCTGTATGATGTGAAGGCAGGCTAGGCAAGTCAGAAATCTTTAGTGCAGACCATCAGGAAGGGCAGGCTAGAACTCTCAGGTTTAATTGAACGTGTAGTTTATAAATGGAATATCTTCTTGTGGAATCCTCAGCACTGCAATAAAGGCCTTTCAGTGATTGAATCAGGCCTACCCAGATGATGGAGGCTAGTCTTACTTAGTCAACTGGTTATGAACTTTAATCACATCTACCAAATAGCCTAGTGATAGTGTATAGGTTAGTGTTCATTGAGAAACTGTAATTCATCCAGGTTTACATAAAATAATGACGTCACAATATTTATGTGTATGTGTATAAGTATGTATAGTTATACATACAGTTAGTTAGTGTTAAGATGCTTGGTTGTGTCTGACGTTTTGAAACCCCATGAACTATAGCCCTCCAGGCTCCTCTATTCATGGAATTCTCCAGGCAAGAATACTGGAGTGGGTGGCTATTTCCTTCTCCAGGGGATCTTCACAACCTAGGGGTCAAACTTTGGTGTCTTGTATTACAGGTGGATTCTTTACTATCTGAGCCACCAAAGAAGTAAGTAGTATATAGTAAGTAAGTATGTATAGTTATAGTATCTCTCTTAGTATAACTCAAAATCATTTTCACTTCTTCATCTTTTGACACTTAGTATGACTATACAGTGCCTTCCCTGGTGGCTTAGACAGTAAAGAATCTGCCTGCCATTCAGGAGAACTGAGTTCAATTTCAGGTGGCTCAATGGTAAAGATTCTGCCTGCCAAGCATGAGACATGAGTTTGATTTCTGGGTCAGAAAGATCTCTTGGAGAAGGAAATGGTAACCCACTCCAGAATTCTTTCCTGGGAAATCCCATGGACAGAGGACCCTGGTGGGCTACAGTCCATGGGGTCACAAAGATTCTGACATGACTTAGTGACTAAACAGCAATGACTATGCAGAAACATGTTCATATGTACTTTATTTTGGAAGCCAATTTTTTTCCCTCTTTGTATTAATGTATTTAATTAGGAAATAAGTAAAGTGCATCATGACACAGGTAGGATAAACTCTAGCTTTGAAATCAAACAGAGATGAATTTCAAATTTTTTCCCACTATTTACAAATAATTCTGTGACTTTGGACAATGTTACTCAATTTTTTCGAGGCCAGCTTCTTTTTCTGTTGTAAAACAGTTCTTGGTTTGGGATAGCTGCTCAATAAATGATTTACATTATTAAGTTAGTTAGGAGAGACCCAACAGCAAGGCTAGACTCTCTCCTAGAGTGCTAATGAGACTCAGAAACCAGGAAAAAATTTCTGTGATATTGTCTTCCTACCTCAGGGTAGAAGTTGCAGATGTACCTTGCCTGAAATAGTGAGTCTCCTAGCAGAATGATGGTAGGAGAGGAAGTGTTCAGGGCAATGTCAGTGTCATGGAAAGTGGTTTCTAAAACCATAAAATTCTTGCCTCAATATGACATATTGCCTCAATAATTACAATATTAGCTTGCTTCAATAGTTACAATATTAGCTGTTTTCAAAAAGCTCTTGAAGAACAGTAAGGATATCAGAAGTTTGTTCATTATAGTCTTTTTTAAAGTCAGCAAATATTATTTTTACTAACTCCTTGACATTGTTCTAGATGAGAGTAACAGGAACTTTGAGACTTTTGTGGAGAGGTGGACTTGAAAGCAGTAGTTCACATATTGAGAGTATGGGATTGTAATTGGATAACTCTGTTAACAGTGTCCCTGGTCAGTGTGGGATTGCCTTCTTCTGTTATAGTAAAGGTTGATGAAACAGGTTGGGTTTCCTTTAATGTTAATTTCTCTTATTATCTTAGCATCTTATATTTTTCCTTTAAAGATTTCTGGAACTCTAAATTTTTACTTGATGTTTATATAATGTATTTTCTTAAAATAAAGATATTTAAAAAAAAATCAGTCCAGCCAATACCTTCTACAAATGACCTTTGATAAAAATATCAATATTTTGGAGTCGAATTCTTAAGAAACATTTGCATATGAGCAGTAGATGGAAGTAGTCATTACTTGACTGGAGAATCATTTGAGTAGTGAGTGTTTTCAAAGATGCAGCAAACTGAAGATAGCTCTTTTTACTTTCTATTGGTTGAGGATAGTTAATTACGAGATCAGGAGTCAGATTCTCAATGTTAGTTAAGTACTGAATGAAAAAGAATGTCTGTCTCAGGCAACACCTACCAGTGTTCATGCAGTCTGGGTCTATGTCCGGAAAAGTCTACTTTGGAATATTAATGATAATGTGTAATTGTGTGTGATATAGGAAAACTATTTTATATCATATGCTATTAAATATTTCTTTGCAAAGATCACATTGTATATAGGCAAATTTCTCATTTTCCCGCTTGTGTCACATACTGTTTAATTAACTGAATTAGTTTTCAGAAAGGCATAACTTGTCAATAAACATTTTCAAATGACAAATTTCATGTTTGGTTTAGAGACTGAATGTGTTTTATATATCGAGAGCATAAAGCTACATTTTTAGTATTTAAAATAGATGAAAGTGAAAGTGAAGTCGCTCAGTCATGTCTGACTCTTTGCGACCCCATGGACTGTAGCCTACCAGGCTTCTCCATCCATGGGATTTTCCAGGCAAGAATACTGGAGTGAGTTACCATTTCCTTCTCCAGGGGATCTTCCCAATCCAGGGACCGAACCCAGGTCTCCCGCATTGGAGGCAGGCGCTTTAACCTCTGAGCCTCACTAATCCTGTGAAGGATTTGGCTGTTTTTTAATATAATTGTGTTGCATGTTCTATGTGAAGGTTGTGCATACATTGCAGATGTGGATACTCTTTTTCCCCAATAAAGAAAAAAAAGCAATAAAAATTGAGAGTTTTATCGACAATGGTCAATTTTTATTTTAACCATTTTTCACATTTAGAGGCTTCTTGATATGCAGTACAAAGATATTGATCAGATATATGAAATTTATAAGTAAGCCAAAGATATTTTTGTCTGTTGTGGCTATTTTGTAGCAAAGAAGGTTGAGGTTTAGAGATGTTTAGTGCTGAAGTAGGTCAACTATTAACCTTGTATTTGTGAATAAATCTCAAAATGTATCTGAATGTATATGCATTATAGGAAGATAGCTAAATGTTTTTCTTATCTTTTCCTTCCCTCCCTCCCTTCCTTCTTTCTATCTTTTTTCTTTGAACAATTGATTTTTTAAAAAGCTGATATATATGTCTCTAAGAGACACATGTACCCCAATGTTCATCGCAGCACTGTTTATAATAGCCAGGACATGGAAACAACCTAGATGTCCATCAACAGATGAATGGATAAGCAAGCTGTGGCATATATACACAATGGAGTATTACTCTGCCATTAAAAAGAATAAATTTGAATCAGTTCTAATGAGATGGATGAAACTGGAGCCTATTATACAGAGTGAAGTAAGCCAGAAAGAAAAACACCAATACAGNTTTGAGCCTTCTTTGGCATTGCCTTTCTTTGGGATTGGAATGAAAACTGACATTTTCCAGTCCTGTGGCCACTGCTGAGTTTTCCAAATTTGCTGGCATTTTGAGTGCAGCACTTTCACAGCATCATCTTTCAGGATTTGAAATCGCTCTACTGGAATTCCATCACTTCCATTAGCTTTGTATGTAGTGATGCTTTCTAAGGGCCACTTGACTTCACATTCCAGGATGTCTGGCTCTAGATGAGTGATCACACCATCGTGATTATCTGGGTGTGAAAATCCTTTTTGTACAGTTTTTCTGTGTATTCTTGCCATCTCTTCTTAATATCTTCTACTTTTGTTAGGTCCATACCATTTCTGTCCTTTATTGAGCCCATCTTTGCATGAAATGTTCCCTTGGTATCTCTAATTTTCTTGAAGAGATCTCTAGTCTTTCCCATCCTGTTGTTTTCCTCTATTTCTTTGCATTGATTACTAAAGAAGGCTTTCTTATCTCTTCTTGCTATTCTCTGGAACTCTGCATTCAGATGCTTATATCTTTCCTTTTCTCCTTGGCTTTTCACTTCTCTTCTTTTCACAGCTATTTGTACGAGCAACACTTGTAAACTCCAACGCTACATTGAAGAAATAACTCAGAAACTGGTAAAGTTGTAACAGTCTGAGTAATCTGTAATATTCCAGGAGTGGAATAGCTACAGTAAATATGCCAGTGATTAGTAATAGTTTTTAATAATCAATTCTGGTTTAAAGTGATTGTTTCCATAGTGTCACTTTTTTTTTACTGTTCAAAATTTTACTGAAGGCAAGCTATTCAATTTAAGGGGTAAAAATGAACTTATTTATAAAACAGAAGTAGAGCCACAGATGTAGAAAACGAACTTATGGCTACCAGGATATAGAGAGGGGGATAAATTGGGATATTATGATTGACATATACATAGTGCTATATTTAAAATAGATAATCAGCAAGGACCTTTTGTGTAGCACAGGAAACTCTACTTAATACTTAATAAATGATATGAGAAAACTAAAAAAGAGCCGATATATATATATATATATATATCCAGCTGTTTCACTTTGCTGTACACCTGAAGCTACACTATACTAATACTATATCACTGAATATCATTGAAACTAACTAGCTAATACTATATCAAACTATGCATGCATACATACTATGTCACTTTAGTCACGTCCTACTCTTTACAACCCTATGGACTGTAGCCTGCGAGGCTTCCGTGTCCTTCATCATCTCTTGGAGCTTGCTCAAACTCATGTCCATTGAGTTGGTGATACAATCCAACCATCTCATCTTCTGTCATCCCCTTCTCTTCCTGCTTTCATTCTTTCCAGCATCAGGTTTTTTTTTTTTCCTGTGATTCAGCTCTTTCCATCAGGTGGCCAAAGTATGGAAGCTTCAGCTTCAATGTCAGTTCCTCCAGTGAATATTCAGAGTTAATTTCCTTTAGAATTGACTGGTTTGATCTCCTTAGAGTCCAGGGGACTCGCAAGAGTGTTCTCCAGCATGACAGTTGTAAAGCATCAATTCTTTGAAGCTCAGCCATCTTATGGTCCAACTCTCACATCCGTACATGACTACTGGAAAAACCATAGCTTTGACTATCCAAACCTTTGTCAGCAAAGTGACAAGTTTCCTCTGCCTTTTCTAAATCCAGCCTGTGCATCTGGAATTTCTTGGTTCACACACTATTGAATCCTAGCTTGAAGATTGAGCATTACTTTGGTAGCATGTGAAATGAATGTAGTTGTCTGGTAGTTTGAACATTCTGTGGCTTTGCCCTTCTTTGAGAATGGAATGAAAACTGTCCTTTTCATGTGGCCACTGCTGAGTTTTCCAGATTTGCTGGCACACTGAGTGCAACACTTTCACAGCATCATCTTTTAGGATCTGAAGTAACTCAGCTGGAATTCCAGCACCTCCACTACCTTCATTCATAGTGATGCTTCCTAAGGCCCACTTGACTTTATACTCCAGGATGTCTTGCTCTAGGTTAATGAACACCATCATGGTTATCTGGGTCATTAAGACCTTTTTTTGTACAGTTCTTCTATGTATTCTTGCCATCTCTTAATCTCTTCTACTTCCGTTGGGTCCTTACCATTTCTGTCCTTTGTTGTGCCCATCTTTCCCTGAAATGTTCCTGTGGTATCTCCAGTTTTCTTGAAGAGATCTCTAGTCTTTCCCATTCTATTTTTTTCCTCTTTTTCTTTGCATTGTTCCCTTAAGAAGGCTTTCTTATCTCTTGTTGCTATTCCTTAGAACTCTGTATTCAGTTGGTTGTATCGTTCCTTTGCTTTTAGTTTCTCTTATTTTCTCAGCTATTTGTAAGGCCTTCTCAGACAATTATTTTGCCTTCTTGCATTTTACTTAAAAAGGGGCATGGCTCAATAAACACTGTTGTGATTAATACTACTGAATAGCTTGAAACAATTAAAAATGATAAAGAATATTTACATGTATTATCAAACAAAGATTTCAAAAATATATTGTTTTGGGAATAAAAGAAAGTTTTATAAAAAACATATATTTTATAAAATTATTCATATAAAATATAAAAAAATCACAATGATAAAACTGTGTTTTATGGCTATATGTACACATATATAGAAAGCATATAGAAAGAAAATATATATAACCTTGTGAACTAATTAAGAATTTGAGGGAGGAATTTAGAAGAAATGAAAACTTGAGATTATCTTACATAGCTTAGATTTTTATAAGGAAACCATATTAACAAATGCCTTATGCAATTAAAACTAATTTGAAACTACTAAAGAAGAATCAACTTTAATCCGTGAGATAAGTATATTAAATGACACAATGTGGTAAACATGTGTAGCTCTGAGCCTGCTTGACAGGAGTACATGATAATTGCTTATAGCATGTATATGATACATATAGGATAGTACATATATATGTAATAGATAACATATTTATCATATATATCATATTCATGATAGTATAATGATGCCAAAATGTGGCATATGATAGTAGGCAAATGATTGTCAAAAGATACATTACAAAAATGTTCACAATATTTCAGCCTTTGTATCCAAAAAGACAAATTCCTTTGATGTCTGAGAATGAAAAGATACACCTCTAATGATAAAAATAAGTGTTTTTCTAAAGCAAAATTATGACATTTTCCTTAAAAATCATCTCTACTAAAATAAAGACAAAATAAAGTTTCTCTATAATCACTCTAATTATATAACATTGTTCAATAATTCTGGCCAATGAAAAGAGAAATAAATCTAATTGAAGCAATGAAACAGAAGATTGTATTTACATAACCACTTGTAAAGAGGACCACATTTTATCTTTATCATTTAGTGTGATTTTTTTTTTTTTTTGGGAGTGGAAAATAAATGGGTAGAATTACAGGTGCTGTTCTAAAAACTGGGTCTCTCCCTGACTACTCCCATCCCAATTTGTTATGTATGTAAATGCTATCAGTGGAGACCTCTCTATGGAAACAAAATTTAAAAACTTTTAGAACCATTAATTAAATAATACCATAAAACTTCCATAAAAGTACAAAAGAATCTATAAACATCACACCGTGGTGTAAAAAGTCCTGTATGATCTTGTCTCAGATACATAAAAAATATAGGTGTATACTAGACAGTTAATTAGTTTCATTTTGTGTTGCTTATAGTGTTTGTCAGCTTTTCAACGTTTATAACTTGTTCAGTTTTTCTCCTTCTAAACATATGTTGCTGCTGCTGCTAAGTCGCTTCAGTCGTGTCCGGCTCCGTGTGACCCCATAGACGGCAGCCCAGTAGGCTCCTCTGTCCCTGGGATTCTCCAGGCAAGAATACTGGAGTGGGTTGCCATTTCCTTCTCCACTCTAAATATATACTCATTGATATACTAAATTTGGTATCTGTAACATTAAATTATTTTTCTTAAAGATGATCCTGCAAAGAGTATAAATATCAGAGCCCATAAAATCTGAATCCATTCCTACTGCAGAAAGAGAAACTATAGGGTTGAGGCCAGACACTTTGGACTCATCTTTATTTATATAAATATAATCTGCAAAGGGGACTTCCCTGGTGGCTCAGATGGTAAAACGTCTGACTATAATGTGGGAGACCCGGGTTCAATCCCGAAGGGGTCAGAGTTGAGACAGATATGAGGTTAGGCATTGGGAAATGTCAAAATGTGTATGCTCTTTTGTGTTTTATACTTTAAAAGGTGGAAACAAAACACACAAGGATTTCAAGGAGTATGTGAACAGTCAGTGGGCTGAAAGTGGTATCTGAGACAAGCACACACAGTGTCACTTTTATTATCAGGAACAGTTTGGGCATTTTTAGTATAGCTTTTTAGACACCATAGAGCCTTGATTGATTTTGTGGCATTCAGTATGTTCTGAGAACGCTCTTGATGTTAATTTTTATAGTGCATATACCAAAAATATGCTGAATGCTTTCAATGTTCCAGTCCTAAAAATCACATTTTGCATCCAGATGATCCTTATAAATTTGTTTCCCAGAAGACCATAATACAGACAGTATTGAAAAATGCAGTTTAATATCAGATGTTTTTTAAGCATCTGCTTTGCAAGGTTCATAATTCAGTAGAATGTCATATTTCAAAGTACAGTGTATTTTTAAATAATTAGGAATGGGTAAGCCAATTTGGAACCGTGACAAATTCTAGTTCTGTGAATATTAGGAATGTACTGGTAGCAAGAGCAGAAAGAGAATCTGGGATATGGTCTGCTCTGATATTGGAGGTAAGAGAAAATAATTCCACCAGAAGGAGCCAAATGAGATATATAGTTATGCGTAAATCAATACACAGCTGTGGAGCAGGCACCTCATGTTGGACTCATCAGACAGTTGGTGAAAAAAACAGTTTTGGGAAGTGGGGGAGGGGTCATGGACTAATCAAGAGCAGGTAAAATACCAGTATATTGGATTCCATGAGACAACTAAATTGTTTTGTAGTGGCTGGATATGTTGTAAATATTTCCATTCTGCAGGAGGGAGGGAAAGCTTAAGCATAGCTTATCCAAAGCAAATGAAGAAGGAAAACAAAATAAGTGCTTTGAACGCAAAATTAAAAATGGAATGGTGAGTAATATACCATATCCTCCCAGCTCAGTAGTTTGTTTTGTTGTTCTGTTTGGAACGTTTATAGCTATTTTGAGGCTGGACTGTTGGTTTACATGAAGAAGGAAAATGTAAGAGACACCTCTATTGCTGATAGAGGAAGTTCACAAAAGACTGAACAAAGGAGTAAAACTTGAAAGATTATCGCTGCTTGAAGCAGGGTTGTGATGGCAGTGTGACAGTTCCTCCACAGGCTGGTTCAGCTTCAGCTTCAGTGTGCTCTTCCTTGTCCCTTCTTGTAGAAAGAGTGCTGGAGGGCTGCAGTCCTCTTCTTCCAGATCCCCTTTGATATTCTTTACAGAAACTTGCAAATGAAAGAAGCTACGCTCTTGCATTGACTCGGGAGGTTTTCCAATTGGTAGAAGTGGTTTTCAGTGTGGATCCAGAGAACTCTTCAAAAAATTGTTTTTCTCATGAAAAGTATAAACTCTTGACCTTAAATAAGTTTTTACATTGATGTTGGATCATTTGGAACATTATGGTAGCAAAATAACTCTAGAGCTCTTTCACGGGCAAGCTCTTGCACTCTACACATCAGTTATCTGTAGACTGCATTTTAGCAGTTAAAGCCCCTCAAGTACGTTGTGCCTACAATACTAAAGACCAACTTGCTTTTTATGTCCTGACTGCATGGATCAAATAAGTGGTCATGGCCCCCTAATAACCGATTGCAAACACTCAACCACATGATATGTTGAAAACACTGAATTTTGGAGTCCAAAGCATTAGTAGAGGTTATTTTATAAGTGAAGCAGATGAAGATGAGCCCAGTGATAGAGCAAATGCTAGTCCTCAGGTATCTCGATGTTGATAATTGCTCTCCTTTTCTTTCTGCAGTTTCACTCCTTACCACTTCCTGAAAGGCAAGGTTCTAACCGAGTTCTGCCCTGGGACTACAGTGTCCTTTCAGTTAGTAGTAATGAAGCACTTGATAAGTTCAAGAGCTGAAGCTAGGCAAAAGATCTAACTGTGACAGTCAAGCTAATTTGGTCATCAGAAGTACTTGAGAAGTTGTATAGGGATTCAAATTCTCCATCCCCACATCAGATCTACTGAAACAAAATCTCTGTGTATGTCTCAGTACTTTGTATTTTGAAAAAATATACTGTCATTGGATAGGGAGAGTTGAAAAGGACGCTTCCTCAAGGGCCTTGGTTCTCGTTAAGGACATAAAGAAGAATCTGAGGTCTTATCTGTGACAAAAACAAGTTTACTGAAGAAAGAACAGAAAGAACACCTCAAGGGAGAGGTGTGCCAACCCATAGAGGCACTGGTACTGGAATGATGAGGTACTGGGGTTTCTCAAGACAGGGCTTTTACATATTCATCTTAACAGGTTTAGACTGACAGTTTTGATTGACAATTGTAAATTACATAACAGGGTCTATTGTGCATGTCTTTCCCATAATTTAGTCTGTTATAATCAGATAAATGTATGTATGCTCCTTTGTCCATGGGATTTTTCAGGCAAGAATACTGGATCAGGTTGGCATTTGCCATTTTCTTCTTTAGGGGATCTTCCTGACCCAAGGATTGAAGCCAGGTCTCCTGTATTGCAGGCAGGTTCATTACCATCTGAGCCACCAGAGAAGCCCATAGAATATTTATGAACCCTTAATTGGTTCCCCGGTAACTAAAATCACTTGAGGACATAGCTGTGCACCAAGGGTGCATATGCCAGGGCTGGAGAAATCCCTGTGGTTAGTTTGTATTTACTCTGCACCTAGGGTGCTTGCATAGGAGTTAGAAATGCCTCTGTGGTTATTTTGTAGCACGCCTGTGAACTCTCCTGTACCACATAGGGGCATGTCTTGGGTGGAGATAAGCTTGAATCTTTTTCAACTAAGGCACCACTCATTGCTCTTGACTAACTTCCAACCTAACATACAGTAATAGTAAGTAAAATGATGAGCTGAGTTTTGTCGTTGTTGTTTATTCATTAAGTCATGTCCATCTCTTTTGCAATCCCATGGACCATAGCCTGCCAGTCTCTGTCCCAGGCAAGAATACTGGAGTGGGTTGCCATTCCCTTCTCTAGTGGATCTTCCCAACCCAAGGATTGAACCTGTGTCTCTTGCATTGTCAGACAGGTTCTATACCACTGAGCCACCAAGGATGCCCTACAGGTTTGGTACTTTGCTTTAATAACATGTACGTGTAATATAGAGTGTAGTCTTATTACTTGGTGGGGGGAGTAGTTGTGTGCTTTGATCTCACCCTATAGCCCTTTCTTGCTCAAGTCCTTCCCATCTCAGTCAGTGACTACTGTCACCTATGGAGGTATTCAACCCAGAAAGTCTTCAGCCAACTTTGATTCCTCCTCCTCTCTCATCTGGGCTTCCCTTGTGGCTCAGCTGGTAAAGAATCTGCCCGCAATGCGGGAGACCTGGGTTCGATACCTGGGTTGGGAAGATCTCCTGGAGAAGGGAAAGGATACCCATTCCAGTATTCCAGCCTGGAGAATTCCATGAACTGTGTAGCCTATGGGGTTGCAAAGAGTTGGACACAACTGAGCTCTCTCATCTGTTCTATTACTATGTTCTACTCCCACTGCTTTCATTATTTCCTCCCTCCCGTTTTCCACAAATGTAAGTGAATTGATGAATTTCCCAAGTGGACGTTTTTATTCTCCCTCCTGTGTAAAGCCTTTTGAGCCTGTTGCTGTGTTGACAAAGTATGGCTCTTTAAGTATATAATAGACATATTAAAAAAAAATAGATGTGTAAAAAAAGGGGGGAAAGGCCCTGTGTTAGTCTGCTCAGTAAAACACTGCAGACTAATATCTTAAACGATAGGCATTTATTTTTCACAGTTCTGGAAGCTGGACAGTCTGAGATCAGGGTGCCAGTATATTTGGCTTCTTCCTGGTGAGGGCGCTTTTCCTGGCTTGCAGACCAATGTCTTCCTGCACTGTGCTCACATGGCAGAGAGAAGAAGCCATGATGTCTCTTGTTCCTCTCATAAGGGCACAGATCTTATCATGGGAGCCTGCCCTCATGACCTCATCTAAACCTGGTTACTTCCCAAACATCCACCTCCTCATCCCATCACACTGGGGTTAGACTGTCAGCATGTGAATTTTGCAGTGGGGACATAAGCATTTAGCTCACAGTCAAATCGGTTCTGGAAATATTGAGTTAATTAGATAAGGATTCTAAATGTTGCTGTTTTTATAGCAAGATTTTCACTCCTATATACATTGTATAACTTTAGTGTGTGTGTGTGTGTGTGTGTGTGTGTGTGTGTGTCCAGCTGTATCCAGCTGTTTGAGACCCCATGGACTGTACAGCCCACCAGGCTCCTCTGTCCATGGGATTTTCTGGGCAAGAATACTGGAGCAAGTTGCCATTTCCGACTCCTGGGAATCTTCTTGACCCAGGGGTAGAACCCACGTCTCTTGAGTCTCCTGCATTAGCAGGCAGATTCTTTACTACTNTACAGCCCACCAGGCTCCTCTGTCCATGGGATTTTCTGGGCAAGAATACTGGAGCAAGTTGCCATTTCCGACTCCTGGGAATCTTCTTGACCCAGGGGTAGAACCCACGTCTCTTGAGTCTCCTGCATTAGCAGGCAGATTCTTTACTACTGCGCAACCTGGGAAGCCCATCACTTGAGTAGAATGGGACATATTGTAGACACTATTTTCCAGAGGTGTTCAGCCATAGTACTCCTTTTTCTACAGAGTATCCAGAGTAACTCGTGTCTAGAAAATGCACTATGATGGGCTGCCTTTTGGCTATGGGCATCTCTAGGTGTCTTTGGGGGAGAAAAACAACAACAACAACAACAAAACTTTGTGTCTGTTTTGAAATTTTCAGGCCATTGCTTCCTATCTTTCCTNTCCTGCATATAAGTGATATAGTATTTATCTTTCTCTTTCTGACTTACTTCACTTAATATGATGATATCTAGAAGCATGTTCCTGCAAAGGGCATTATTTAGCTTTTTGATGGCTGAGTAGTATTCCATTGTATATATGGACCACATCTTTACCCACCATCTGTTGATAGACATTTAGGTTGTTTCCATGCTGTGGTTATTATGAACAGTGTGCAAATATCACTTTTTGAATTTTAGTTTTGTCCAAGTATATGCCTAGAAGTGGAATTACTGGATCATATGGTAACTCCAGTTTTAGCTTTTTGAGGAACATCCACAGTATTCTCCGTAGTTGCTGTACCAACTTACATTCCTACCAAAGGTGTAAGATGGATCTGTTTTCTCTACAACATCTCCAGCGTTTGTTATTTGTAGACTTTTAATGATGGACATTCTGAACAGTGTGAAGTGGTACCTCACTGTGGTTTTGATTTGCATTTCTTTATTAATCAGAAATGTTGAGCATCTTTTCATTTGCCTACTAGCCATCTGTATGTCTTCTTTGGAGAAATGTCTATTAAGGTCTTCTGTTCATATTTTAGTAGAGTCATTTGATTTTTGTTGTTGAGTTATATGATCTGTTTGTATATTTTGGAGATTAAGCCTTTCTCACATCATTTTATTATTTTCTCCCATTCTGTAGGTTGTCTTTTTATTTGTTTATTTTTACACTTTGCTGTGCAAAGCTTGTAGATTTGATTAGGTCCCATTTGTTTATTTGTTACTTTATTTAAATAAGCCCACATCAAACTTTTAAGTTAAATGTATCTTTATTTTAGTAAATCTTCATTGTCTCCTAGATAAAAATATATATTTTTCATAAAACATTTAAATTTTTTTCCCCATTTTCTTCGGTCATAATAATGGAAAATTGATTTTAAAAGTAGTAATGTATAAAGCATAATAATTAAAATAATTTTAATAGTAATATTGTAACATTGATTTTTCCATTAACTTACCATATAATAGTGTTATCAAAATGTCAGTGCTCAATATTTGAATATTTTAAAAATCTACAGGCCTTTGTTTTACCAGATGGTCCTTGAAACTTTTGGTTGTTTTATAGCCAGGAGGGAAAAAAGATGTAGGCCAGGATGTTAAAAATTTGCATGTCATGTCAAAATAGATTATCTTTCAAAGGACTGTAGAACACATAACCATTAGCATATTTTATTTCTACTTATGGTGACAGTGTTCTCTAGTGCTAAGATAAATGAGATATGAAGAACAATCAATCTAACTCAAGAATTTAAAGACAATCTCCACTTATTTCTGGATTGTTTCTTGCTTGAATCCTGTCTATGTCTAAAGACTGTACAAATGATTTGAAAACACTGCATAAATCAATTTTTAAGTATATTTGTTTCATGCTCAATAATACGCTCAATATGTGTTTTCATTCAGCTTCGAGATACTTTTTAGATGAAGTATCTCTAAGTTTCAAGTGATGGGTTCAAATGTCAATCTAAGAAAAGTATAAAAATAAACTGTTTCCTGTTTCTCCATATTTGTAGATGCTCTTTATTCATTATATTCATTACACAAGTTTTGTGGGTTTTGTTGCATATAAAAATTTCTGAATCCTGTTTTAAGTAAATGATAGATTGCTGCCAGGGAGGCAGATTTAGGTATATTAAATCCCTATGTTTTATTTATATTATAGGAGTTCCTAGTTAGATCTGAAAAAGTTTAACTAGATAAATGGAAGAAATTACTTTCATGGCAAAGAAACAATGATTAAACATGGTATCAAAAATCATGATTATTTCATATGCTTGATTTATTATAAAATGTGTGAAAAAAATTGCATGAAGTCAAAAAGATTGTTTTAATTAAGTCTTACTGCTTTTATTGTGAGTACATTCTCTCTATATAGCACTCTTTGTGTCAGGTTGGTTTTTGTATTTTTCTTTTTCGGTGTATTTTGAAAGACAAATAATTTCCTCTTGTTCCTTGAAGGTTTTTTTTTTTTTTTTTTTTTTTTTTTTTTCTTNGCTTTTATTGTGAGTACATTCTCTCTATATAGCACTCTTTGTGTCAGGTTGGTTTTTGTATTTTTCTTTTTCGGTGTATTTTGAAAGACAAATAATTTCCTCTTGTTCCTTGAAGGTTTTTTTTTTTTTTTTTAGTTTTTGTCCATGCTCATGGCATGTAGGATCTAGTTCCCCAATAAGGGATTGAATCAATACCCTCTGCACTGGAAGCACTGAGCCTTAACCATTGAACTGGCAGAGGAGTCCCCCCTCTTGTTCCTTGAAATGAAAGTCAGAGTAATAATAATGTATGTATTTTATTGCCACCTTCTAAACTTCTTTTCACATTATTCATACTGTTCATGGGGTTCTCAAGGCAAGAATACTAAAGTGGTTTGCCATTGCCTTCTCCAGTGGACCATGTTTGTCAGAGTTTTCCATGTGATCCATCCATCTTGGGTGGCTATACATGGCATGGGTCATAATTTGATTGAGTTAGATAAGGCCATGGTCAATGTGATCAGTTTGATGAGTTTTCAACAGTATGAAAAGGCAAAAAGATATGACACTGAAAGATGAACTCCTTAGGTTGATAGGTACTCAATATGCTACTGGAGAAGAGTGGAGAAATAACTCCAGAAAGAATGATGAGACATACCCAAAGCAAAAACAAAGCCCAGTTGTGGATATGACTGGGGATGGAAGTAAAACACGATACTAGAAAGAACAATTTTGCATGGGAACATGGAATAGTAGGTCCTTGATTCAAGGTAAATTGGAAGTGGTGAAACAGGAGACAGCAAGAATGAACATCACATTTTAGGCNGCCCAGTTGTGGATATGACTGGGGATGGAAGTAAAACACGATACTAGAAAGAACAATTTTGCATGGGAACATGGAATAGTAGGTCCTTGATTCAAGGTAAATTGGAAGTGGTGAAACAGGAGACAGCAAGAATGAACATCACATTTTAGGCATCAGTGAACTAAAATGGACTGGAATGGGTGAATTTAATTCAGATGACCATTATATCTACTACTGTGGGCAAGAATTCCTCAGAAGAAATGGAGTAGCCCTTTTAGTCAACAAAAGAGTGCAAAAGGCAGTACTTGGATGCAATCTCAAAAATAACAGAATGATCTCTGGTCATTTCCAAGGCAAATCATTCAATATCACAGTAATCCAAGTCTATTCCCCGACCAGTAATGCTGACTAAATTGAAGTTTAGTGGTTCTATGAAGGACTACAAGACATTCTAGAACTAACACCTAAAAAAGATGTCCTTTTCATCATAGGGCACTGGAATGCAAAAGTAGGAAGTCAAGAGATACCTGGATTAACAGACATTTTTGGCCTTGGAGTACAAAATAAAGCAGGGCAAAGGCTAACAGAGTTTTGCCAAGGGAATATACTGGTCATAGCAAACACCCTCTTCCAACAACACAAAAGAAGATGCTACATGTGGACATCAACAGATGGCCAATACCAAAATCAGATTGAATATATTCTTTGCAGCCAAAGATGGAGAAGCCTTATACATCAGCAAAAACAAGACCAGGAGCTGACTGGATCAGATCATGAACTCTTTATTGCCAAATTCAGACTTAAATTGAAGAAAGTAGGGAAAACCACTAGACCATTCAGGTATGACCTAAATCAAATCCCCTACAATTATACAGTGAAATGACAAGGGATTAGACCTGATAGAGTGCCTGAAGAATTATGGGCAGATATTCATGACATTGTATAAGAGACAGTGATCAAGACATCCCCCCAAAAAAGAAACTCAAAAAGGCAAAATGGTGTCAGAGGAGGCTTTATAAGTAGCTGAGAAAATAAGACAAGTGAAAGGCAAAGGAGAAGAAAAGATTTACCCATCTGAATGCAGAGTTCCAAAGAATAGCAAGGAGAGATAAGAAAGCATTCCTCATTGATCAGTGCAAATAAATGGAAGAAAACAATAGAATGGGAAAGACCAGAGATCTCTTCAAGAAAATTCAAGATACCAAGGGAACATTTCATGCAAAGATGGGCACAATAAAGGATAGAAATGGTATGGACCTAACAGAAGCAGAAGATATGAAGAAGAGGTTGCAAGAATACACAGAAGAAATATACAAAAAAGATCTTCATGGTGCAGATAGCCAAAATGGTTAGACTAGAGCCAGACATCCTGGAATGCGAAGTCAAGTGGGCCTTAGGAAGCATCACTATGAACAAAGGTAGTGGAGGTGCTGGAATTCCAGTTGAGCTATTTCAAATCCTAAAAGATGATGCTGTGAAGATGCTGCACTCAACATGTCAACAAATTTGGAAAACTCAGCAGGGGCCACAGAAATGGAAAATGTCACTTTTCATTCTGATCTGAAAGAAGTGCAATGCCACAGAATGTTCAAACTACTGCAAAATTGCACTCGTCTCACACAATAGCGAAGCGATGCTCAAAACTTTCCAAGCCAGGCTTCAACAGTACGTGAACCATGAACTTCCAGATGTTGAAGCTGTTTAGAAAAGGCGGAATCAACAGAGATCAAATTGCCAACATCCATTGGATCATAGAAAAAGCAAGAGTATTCCAGAAAAGCATCTACTTCTATTTTATTGACTATGCCAAAGCCTTTGACGTAATAGATCACAACAAACAGTAGAAAATTGTTAAAGAGATGGGAATACCAGAGCACTTCACTTGCCTCCTGAGAAATCTGTATGCAGGTCAAGAAGCAACAGTTATAACTGGACATGGAACAACAGACTGGTTACAAATTGGGAAAGGAGTCTATCAAGGCTGTGTATTGTCATCCTGCTTATTTAAGTTATATGCAGAGTACATCATGAAAAATACTGGGCTGGATGAAGCACAAACTTGAATCAAGATTGCTGGGAGAAATAGCAATAACCTCAGATATGCAGGTGACACCACCCTTATGGCAGAAAGTGAAGAACTAAAGAGCCCCTTGATGAAAGTGAAAGAGGAGAGTGAAACAGTTGGCTTAAAACTCAGTTTCCAGATGTAAAGAACAGACTTTTGGACTCTGTGGGAGAGGGAGAGGGTGGGATGATTTGGGAGAATGGCGTTGAAACATGTATACTATCATGTAAGAAATGAATCACTAGTCTAGGTTTGATATAGGATATAGGATGCTTGGGGCTGGTGCCCTGGGATGACCCAGAGCGATGATATTGGGAGGGTGGTGGGAAGGGGGTTCAGGGTTGGGAACTTATGTACACCTGTGGTGGATTCATGTAAATGTATGGCAAAACCAATACAGTATTGTAAAGTAAAACAAAACAAAACAAAACCTCAGTATTCAGAAAACTAAGATCATGGCATCCAGACCCATCACTTCATCGCAAATATATGGGAAAAGAATGGAAACAGTGAAAGACTTTATTTTGGGGGGTTTCAAAATCACTGCAGATGGTGACTGCAGCCATGAAATTAAAAGACGCTTGCTCCTTGGAAGAAAAGCTATGACCAACCTATACAGCTTATTAAAAAGCAGAGACATTACTTTGCCAACAAAGGTCCATCTAATCAAAGCTATGGTTTATCCAGTGGTCATGTATGGATGTGACAACTGGACTATAAAGAAAGCATATAGAACGGACTTTTGGCCTCTGAGGGAGAGGGAGAGGATGGGATGATTTGGGAGAATGGCATTGAAGCATGTATACTATCATGTAAGAAACGAGGCACCGGTCTATGTTCGATGCAGGATGCAGGATGCTTGGGGCTGATGCAAGGGGATGATCCAGAGAGACGTTGTGGGGTGGGAGGTGGGAGGGGGATTCAGGATTGGGAGCTCGTGTACACCTGTGGTGGATTCATGTCAATGTATGGCAAGCCAATAGAGTATTGTAAAGTAAAATAAAGTAAAAAATAATACCAATAAACTAATAAATTTCAAAAATAAAGTTAAAAAAAGTTCTTAATCACAGGTTTGCTAACATGAGTTTGGCATTGAAAATATCTATTTAATTTTTAATGCCCAATCTAAGAATTTAGTATCTTCCCCACC
>SJYV01031284.1:246736-322428 GCA_006410875.1 Neotragus pygmaeus | reverse complement strand
GGAAAAAAAATAAAGAAAGCTGAGCACAGAAGAACTGATGCTTTTGAAGACATCAAAAAGTATGTTGGAGAAGACTCTTGAGAGTCCCTTGGATTGCAATGAGATCAAAGTGGTCAATCCTAAAGGAAATCAGTCCTGAATATTCATTGGAAGGACTGATGTGAAAACTGAAACTCCAATATTTTGGCCATCTGATGCGAAGAACTGAGTCATTGGAAAAGACCCTGTTGCTGGGTAAGATTGAAGGCAGAAGGAGAAAGGAATGAAAGAGAATGAGATGGTTGGATGTCATCACTGACTCGATCGACATGAGTTTGAGCAAGCTCACCGAGTTGGAGATGGACAGGGAAGCCTGGTGTGCTGCTGTCCATGGAATTGCAGAGTTGAACATGACTGAGTGACATAACTGAATTGAAACTTTGTCTAAATTTTTTTTCAAAGCAGACCAATTATTGCTTGAGACAAGTTGCTGATTGTACCATAAGTCCTTTAGAAAGTTCTTTTTCTTTTTCTTTTTTTTTTTAGGATTGAACATTCTTTTATTTTTAGACACTTTCACAAAGGAGTTTTCAGTACACTTAATGCAAGCTCATGTGCTCCCCCAAGCCGAAGACTACGTATATTGCTTTCTAGAATGCATAATATTAACTTGGTGAAAATGTAATTCCCTTTTTGGATCCTGAATTCTGTATCATTATGTTAGGGGGGTGTAATTTCCTCGGTCTGTCTCGTCACAACAAAAATTTGAAGTGACAGAAGTTAAAGGCCTCTGCGTGTCACAGTCCTCTCACAGTGTTACGGCTCTGTGTTACAGCTCAGTTTTATTTAGAAAATAAAGGAAGATACATCCTTGAGCCATGAGGGCATGCCAACCCAAAAGACGCAAAGAAAAGAGAGGGAGAGCACCAGCGTGGGATGAGACCCCGAGACCCCGGCCCTTCTGCTCCTCTTTGTATGTGCTTTTTCCTCCCACTGGGCATGCCCTATGTAAATTGGGCTAGCCAGCAGTGCTGTTTGTTCTACCTGAGGTCCTCGCTCCGGTTCTCGGACCTTCCTTTGACCTTCCTTTGTTCTATTTTCACAGGCTTTTCCCTTCCTTGTCTTTTAGCCACCGCCATTCTGGACTCNTATTGGAAAAGGCAATGGCACCTCACTCCAGTACTCTTGCCTAGAAAATCCCATGGATGGAGGAGCCTGGTAGGTTGCAGTCCTTGGGGTCGCTAAGAGTCAGACACAACTGAGCGACTTCACTTTCAATTTTCACTTTCATGCATTGGAGAGGGAAATGGCAACCCACTCCAGTGTTCTTGCCTGGAGAATCCCAGGGATGGGGGAGCCTGGTGGGCTGCCGTTTATGGGGTCACTCAGAGTCAGACATGACTGAAGCGACCTATCAGCAACAGCAGCAGCAACAGAGCATTTATTCTCCAATATGACATACACCAATTCTAACTGTATTATACTCAAAGCAGCCTTTTCATTTATGTTATCTCATTGGCTCCCCTAGGAATTGAAAGAATTTAAATGTTTTTTTTTTTAATTGGGATAAAACATAGCACAGATTTTAGCATTTTAAGCATTTTTAAGTATATAGTTCAGTGGCATTAACTATACTCACATTACTGTGCAACCATCACCAGTATCCATTGCTAGAACTTTTTTTTTTTTTTTAACTTAAACGGAAGATCCATAAATACTAAGGAGTAATTCTCCATTGCCCCATCCCACCAGCCCTTGGCAATCATCACTCTACTCTCTGTCTCTATGAATCTGACTACACTATATACTTCACATAAGTAGAATTTACAATATTTGTCTTTTTGGCCTCATAAGCATTTAACTTAGTGTACTATTACTGTTTTATTCACCCTCCTCCAAAATTACATCTGGACAGAACGAAGACTCAGAAATGAGACAGTGCAGGCAGAGTCATATAAGTAATTGATGGTAAACCTAGGCGGGAACCAGTTTCTTTTCTCCTAGACTTGTGTTCATTGCACTAAAGATGTAGATTTACTTATTTTCTCATTCACATAAAGTGATATTCTAAATTTTTAAACCAAAAACGAGAGACAAAACATCACATTCAAATAAAATTCAGCCTAAACCTAGGTTGTGGTTCAATATTTGAAAAAGTCTCTAATCATGTGATAGTGTTTCAAAATTCTTTCTTACAAAATTATAAATCAATAGAATTTGTTAAAAATACCCATAATATATTCTGTGTTTACCTATCTGATTGAATTTGTCTCTTTTCTGGACTACCCAATGAAAATAAGGCACAATGGTATATGCACAGAGACAAATGCCCTAAAATGTTTCAAATACATAGTTTATATCCGTCCAGCAGCCTCAACTGATTGAAATTGGTGCCAGAACACCATTCCAGTGGCAGATTTGATATAACTTCTTATGAATTTACCCTTGGGCTTGTGTGCTAAGTCACTTTAGTCATATCCAACTCTTCTTTTTATATAAAATTATATTTATTTTTAATTGATGATTGCTTTACAATATTGGTTTGATTTCTGTCATACATCAACATGAATTAACTATAGATGTACACAGCCCTCCTCCCTCTTGAACGTCCCTCCCAACTCTGTGGTTTTATTCCTAGATTTTTAAGGACTGTTGGCTACCCTATGTAACTATAGCCCACCAGACTCCTCCGTCTGAGAGATTCTCCACCCAAGAATGCTGGAGTGGGTTGCCATTCTTCCCTCCAAAGGATCTTCCCAACCCAGAGATAGAATCTGGGTCTCCCGTATCTCCTGCATTGCAGACAGATTCTTTACTGCTGAGCCACCAGGGAAGGATTTACCTTTAGAAAAGGTTAAAAGTAATTATTATTTTTTTAAGAAAATCATTTTATGTTTAGACTAATTTAAGCTGTGTTTGAGTGAATTATTTTTCTTTTGGTTAAGATTGAAGTTCTGCCTAATAACATTTTTGGCTTGACCTTGGGGCACAAAGGATGAACTCTCTGCCAGGCATTGTGGCATAACAAGTACACATCTGACTCTTAATGAAGCCTTAAACTTCTCTCCCAAGGAGAGGTATAAAGAATTAGATGTGTATANTTTTGGCTTGACCTTGGGGCACAAAGGATGAACTCTCTGCCAGGCATTGTGGCATAACAAGTACACATCTGACTCTTAATGAAGCCTTAAACTTCTCTCCCAAGGAGAGGTATAAAGAATTTCTCCAGCGTTTACCTTTAGCCCTCGCACAAGAATCAAAGGTCAGTGCTCATCCAAAAGTCTTCTTTGATTATAAGCTGCCTGCCTATCAAGAATTATCACATTTTTATCCTAGATTTCATATAGTCCTCTATTTTTTCTCATGCATTATAACTGTGGGATGTTAGCCTTTGTTTCATAAAAAATTACATAGCTAAAATCTTTAGGAAATACCAAGTTAATAAAATTGTAACTTTTTCTTTACTTTGTTTAGAACCTTTAATATGCTAAGATGTGAATTGTATATTTATGCAAAGAATATATAATAGTGTCTCCCAGACTTTCTTGTCCAACAAGTTTCATACTAATGGTTTTTGAGGCTGGAATTCTTTCTAGAGTATATTCTCTAGGAAATAAACACTAAAAACATTTTCTTGGGTCACTTTTTACATTCATTTAAAAAACATTTTAATAAGGAATTAAGTTCAGTAATATGCAATTTGGAAACATTTCAGTCTCTATTATCAAGGACCTCCTAGCTTTAAGGAAAAGAGACTAGTCAAACCTACAGCAATAGACTCTGTGTTGGAAAATGAGGTGCTGTGGGGACTCGTTGAAGGGACACAAGACAGAGATCAGAGAAGATTCCCCAAAATGTGCTACTTAAAGGATGAACAGAGACTAAAAGAAAAAAGCATGTTGTTCTAGGAAGGTAGAGGTTAGGCAGACACAGGATGGACAGGATGGTTCTGATGGTTGTATAGGTGCCTGGATAAAATTATTCAGAACGTTGTTTAGGGAGAGAGCACCAAGAGAATAGAAACAATCTCCAAATGGAAATAAACCCATGGCAATGAAGCATCATAATTGGAGAGACAGCAGCAAGTCTGTAGAAGTTGGAAAGTGAATATGAGCTGGGAAATGGATTCAACATGGTCCAAAAAAAAAGCTATTTAAGAATAATATGACCCTATGAAGCTTTAAACAAACAAACAAACAAAACTGTTTAAGAATAATATGTCCCTATGAAGCTTTTAGAGGTATTACCAGGTGACTCTCAGGTGGAACCCCAGAAGCAGGTACCAAATGAAGATGTGAGAAGAGCAGCTGAAATGGGCAGATAATTAAAGATGTGTTATGGAATCCTTGTGCGAGATGCTATTCCTGTATCCTCTAACATTTTGTACCCCAAGCACTGAGCAACTTTGATGTGTATGTACCTGGACAAGAAAAGCAGAGGGCTTTTCTGTAAGGAGAATGGCTAACCTTCTTAAGGAGAGCAGAGGTTACTAAAGTGGACATTGGCACTCCAGAATAGTCCTCTACATACAGCCTGACTACTGTGGGACCACTACGATACATACACTCCAAAGAAGTTAGTCCATACCCTAAGCTGTGTACATAGAGCTCCCAGCAAGCTTCTCAGTTGAGAGAGAGGCCTGATGACTGCTAGATACCCCTGTAATCAACAGAATCCTTTCCTCAAACAGGAAAAAGGGAATCACAGTCACTAAGCCTGAAAGGAAAACTGGCTGCTTGGGTGAGAAAAACCAAGACACTGCTAAGTAGCACCAACTGGTATATATTCCCTGGATAGCAGAATTAGGCAGGAACATAGTACTTAGAGTTGTTGAAGTAAGCAACAAAAGCAAGAAATACAAATTATTGCCTCTGGCTGGTGGGACTGGGCCTTATGCTGATGTGTGTGGTGAGGGATAGGGAAGAAGCTGTTACTTTTCATTACAAATTTTATAAGGTAACATATACATGCATTAATTGTTAAAAAATAAAACAACTTTTTGTACATTTGTATTCTGAACACTGTACAGAATATACAACATTCAGTGTTAAAAACAAACCCAAATAATTACTGTATCATTGAATTCTCCACAAATTATATGTTTCACAGGATATTTAATCATAGTTGAAAGATTTTGAAGGTTTTTTGTCTTTGACTTCAAAACACCCTTCCGAAACTTTTCCTGAAACAACCAACTCATGAATCATATTTACTTTGTAATGGTTCAGATTTATAGCCACATAATTTCATATTGAGAATAAGGAAATCTTTCTAAAGAGACTCATCAAAATCATTGTAGAAATTTTTGTGTAATTTGTAATAATTTGGGGGGAAGAAAATTGGCCACTGGTGAATGTTTAAGCACAGTTTAAGCAGACATAGATGGAAAATACTTTTCCTAAATTATGTTTAGAGATATACTAATTTAATAAATCTATTTATGTTGCAAATTTATCTTTAAAAAACCGTTTCTTCTTGCAAAATCTGTCTTTGTATGTAAATTCATTTTCTCAAACAGTCTGAGTGCAGGTATCATTTGCTTATTTTAAGAAACTATGGTTTAATAAATTTAGATGGCTTACTGGAATTACAGTCCAAGTTTTCTGATTAGTTCAGTTCTTTTACTGCACCAGGCATTCATAATTGTAGGGATTTTTTCAAAATCATTCAAAGCCCATAATTTTAAAATATTTGGAGGAAATATATATTATGCATTTAGTTACTTTTCTCAATGATGAAAGAACTCTGGAATTATCTTAGCATTTTAGCCCAGACTGGCAATACCCAAACCTCTTGGTATGACAGTTCTTTAGATTTGTGTTTAATCAGTGAATGGCACATGTAAGACAGCTGTTGTGTAACGGAGGACGAGGTTCATAAATCTTGTTAAAGAACAAGCAGTTAAGAAGATCAGAAACAATATAGATATTTATTGGTAAGGACACTATGCTTGTAAAGTCAAAGTTTTCTGAAACAAGGAGACGTTTTGTTCTGACAGAAAACGATGGAATTTAGTTAACTTTTATGTACCACACACTTTGCAGTTGAGATCCTGTGAGGTAATCTACATTTCTGCTCTCTTTTCTTTTCTCCTCACGCTATCATTTAGTTCTCTGCCCTCTTTTTTACTTTTTGTTGAAGAGTGGACTTGGAAAACCTTGTGTTGGTATTTCTTGCTCAGACCTAGTCAATTCTCATATATAGGTTTGATGAACTAATTAAACTATATGTTATTAACATCTCTAAAGCCATATAATAGTTTGAATGCTAAAGAATGTGATGATAATGAAGGAATTTGTTTTCATTATTGTGTTTCCTTTCAAACGAATTAGTCATCTTATTTTTCTTAGATATATGATAATGAGTCCAGTGATTCATCTCTTGAAAGACTAAGGCAATAGATAATACAAGTATCAGATTTTAACAGAAGTCTCCCTTCTGACTTTATAGTATGTTTGAAAAGACTAGATTTATATGAAAGCCTGTCATATTTAGCAGACCAGAAATATAAACTGTAAGAAGAATACCTTTTGTATTATCATTAGCTTTAGCAAATAGATCACCATGTTGTTAGTCTCTGTGAAGATTCGCACCCAAAGGGAATAGTCTTTGCTTCTTTCAGTAGTAATTATTCATAGATATTCCTGAATTTATACCTCAGAGACTACAATTTTTACAGCATAGGCTACTGACTGTGACATTTCAATTATGCTGGTTCTTTTAGTGTAGTGATTTTTCTCCGTTTTGTGTGTATCGTGCAAAGTTGAACACATACAGGAAATGCCAGTTTAGACTATAAAACTGTATAATAGAGATATGACCATATATTTTGTGCACTTTAAGTTTCCAAAGCTTTGAGAAATTTAAAAAAATTCTGTATCATCTAGATGTATAATTAGGAAAGTAAAGACATGAGATCTGGCTTGTATGTACTCTCAGACATGGGCCCAAGAAGACACTAAGGCAAGCACACTTCAGTGCATAGTGCTCTCCTGGAATACAAGTATAATCAGTCAACCAGATTCCAGATGAAATTGTTAAGTAAAAATATAGAAATTCTTTGGGATTGGAAAGAAAACTGACCTTTTCCAGTCCTGTGGCCACTGCTGACTTTTCCAAATTTGCNTGCTCTCCTGGAATACAAGTATAATCAGTCAACCAGATTCCAGATGAAATTGTTAAGTAAAAATATAGAAATTCTTTGGGATTGGAAAGAAAACTGACCTTTTCCAGTCCTGTGGCCACTGCTGACTTTTCCAAATTTGCTGACATATTGAGTGCAACACTTTCACAATATCATCTTTTAGAATTTGAAATAGCTTAACTGGAATTCCATCACCTCAACTAGGTTTGTTTGTAATGACACTTCTAAGGCCCACTCAACTTTGCATTCAAAGATGTCTGGCTCAAGGTGAGAGATCACATAACCATCATGGTTATCTGGGTCATTAATATCTTTTTTGTGTAGTTTTTCTGTGTATTTTTGCCACTCTTCTTAATATCTTCTGCTTCTGTTAGGTCCATATGTTTCTGTCCTTTATTGTGCCCATCTTTGGATAAATGTTCCCTTGGTATCTCTAATTTTCTTGAAGAGATCTCTAGTTTTTCCCATTCTGTTGTTTTTCTCTATTACTTTACATTGGTCACTGAGGAATGCTTTCTTATCTCTCCTTGCTTTTCTTTGCAACTCTGCATTCAAATGGGTATATCTTTCCTTTTCTCCTTTGCTTTTCACTTGTCTTCTTTTCTCAGCTATTTTTAAGACCTCCTCAAACAACCATTTTTGCCTTTTTGCATTTCTTTTTCTTGGGGATGGTGTTGATCACTGCCTCCTATACAATGTCATGAACCTCAATCTATAGTTCTTCAGGCACACTGTCTCTCAGATCTAATCCCTTGACTCTATTAGTCACTTCCACTGTATAATCATAAGGGATTTGATTTAGGTCGAATGTGAATGGTCTAGTGGTTTCCCCTACTTTCTTCAGTTTATGTCTGAATTTGGCAATAAGGAGTCCATGACCTGAGCCACAGATAGCTGCTGGTCTTGTTTTTGCTGACTGTATAGAGCTTCTCTATCTTTGGCTGCAAAGAATATAATCAATTTGATTTTGATATTGACCATCTGGTGATTTCCATGTGCAGAGTCTTCTCTTGTGTTGTTGGAAGAGGGTGTCTGCAATGACCAGTGCCTTCAAAATTCTCCAAACCAGGCTTCAACAGTATGTGAACTGTGAAATTCCAGATGTTCAAGCTGGATTTAGAAAAGGCAGAGGAACCAGAGATCAAATTGCCAACATCCACTGGATCATAGAAAAAGCAAGATATTTCCGGAAAAACATCTATTCTGCTTTATTGACTGTGTGGATCACAGCAACTGGAAATTTCATAAAGCTATGGGAATATCAGACCATTTCACCTGCCTCCAGAGAATTCTGTATGCAGGTCAAGAAATAACAGTTAGAACTGGACATGGAACAACAGACTGGTTCCAGATCAGGAAAGGAGTACATCAAGACTGTATATTGTAACCTTGCTTATTTAAGTTATATGCAGAGTACATCATGTGAAATGCCAGACTGGATGAAGTACAAGCTGGAATCAAGATTTCCAGGAGAAATATCAGTAACCTCAGATATGCAGATGACACCACACTTATGGCAGAAAGCAAAGAAGAACTAAAGAGCCTCTTAATGAAAGTGAAAGAGGAGAATAAAAAATTGGCTTAAAACTCAACATTCAGAAAACTAAGATCATGGCATCCGGTCCCATTACTTCATGACAAATAGTTGGTGAAACAATGGAAACAGTGAGAGACTTTTATTTTGGGGGCTCCCAAATCACTGAAGATAGTGACTGAAGTCATTAAATTAAAAGATGCTTGCTCCCTGGAAGAAAAGCTATGAGAAACCTAGACAGTGTATTAAAAAACAGAGACATNATCAGGAAACCGATATGATACCTTTAGAAACTGTGCAGCCTAGGAATAAATTTAACCAAGGAGATGAAAAACCTAAGACTCTAAGACTTGAGGAAAGAAATGAAAGACAACACAAATAAATGGAAAGGTATATTGTGCTCATGGATTAGTAGAATCAATATCCTTAAAAATGTCCATACTATTCAAAACAATCTACAGACTCAATGCAATCCTTAACAAAATATAGAACTAGAGAAAGTTATTTGAAAATTTGTACGGAACTACAAAAGACCCAGAATAGCCAAAGAAATCTTGAGAAAGAAGAATACAACTGGAGATATCATACTTCCAGACTTGGAAGTGTTCTATAGAATTACAGTAATCAAAATAGTATGATTTTGGCACAAAAACAGACCCATGAATCAGTGGTACAGAATAGAATCCAAAAATAAAACCATGTTCATATGATCAATTAATCTGCAACAAAAGAGGCAAGAATATACAATGAGGGAAAGACAGTCTCTTTAATAAACAGTGTTGGAAAACTGAAGAGCTACATGCTAAAGAATGAATCTATATAATTTTCTTATATTATGTACCAAAATAAGCTCAAAATGGATAAAAGACTGAAATTTAAGATGAAAGGCCATAAAATTCCTAGAAAAACATAGGCAATTAACAGTTTGACATCAGTTCTAGTAATACTTTTTTGTATATATCTTCTTAGGCAAGGAAAACAAAATAAAAAATGAAAAAATGGGACTACATCAAGCTAAAAAGCTTTTCATAGCAAAGAAAATCACCAACAAAATGAAAAGGTGAAAATATATTTGCAAATTATATATTTGATTAAGGGTTTATATCTAAAATATATAAACTCCATAAAACTCAATTTCAACAAAACAGAACAAAGTAGACAGACAACTTGAATAGATGTTCTTCCCAAAGAAGACATACAAATGACCAACATGAAAATATGCTCAACATAACTAATGATCAGGGAAATGCAAATCAAAACCACAATGAGCTACCACCTCACACACATCTGTCAGAAGGGCTGTTTTATTTTTTTTAATTAATTTATTTATTTTAATTGGAGGCTAGTTACTTTACAGTATTGTAGTGGTTTTTGCCATACATTGACATGAATCAGCCATAGGTGTACATGTGTTCCCCATCCTGAAACCCCCTCTCACTTGCCCTTCACATCCCATCCCTCAGGGTCATCCCAATGCACCAGCCCAGAGCACCCTGTCTCATGCATCAAATCTGGACTGGCGATCTATTTCCCATACGATAATGTACATGTTTCAATGCTATTCTCTCAAATCATCGCACCCTCGCCTTCTTCCACAGAGTCCAAAAGTCTGTTCTTTACATCTGTGTCTCTTTTGCAGTCTCACATATAGGGTCATCATTACTCAGTTCAGTTCAGTTCAGTCACTTAGTCATGTCCAACTCGTTGAGACCCCATGAACTGCAACACGCCAGGCCTCCCTGTTCATCACCATCTCTCGGAGTTCACTCAGACTCGCGTCCATCAAGTCTGTGATGCCATCCAGCCATCTCATTCTTGGTTGTCCCCTTCTCCTCCTGCCCCCAATCCCTCCCAGCATCAGAGTCTTTTCCAGTGAGTCAACTCTTCGCATGAGGTGGCCAAAGTACTGGAGTTTCAGCTTCAGCATCATTCCTTCCAAAGAAATCCCAGGGTTGATCTTCAGAATGGACTGGTTGCATCTCCTTGCAGTCCAAGGGAGTCTTCTCCAACACCACAGTTCAAAAGCATCAATTCTTCAATGTTCAGCCTTCTTCACAGTCCAACATTCACATCCACAGGAAAAAGCATNCAGGGTTGATCTTCAGAATGGACTGGTTGGATCTCCTTGCAGTCCAAGGGACTCTCAAGAGTCTTCTCCAACACCACAGTTCAAAGGCATCAGTTCTTCAGCACTCATACATTTGAGTCAGTTCTAATGAGATAGATGAACCTAGAGCCTATTATACAGAGTGAAGTAAGTCAGAAAGACAAAAACAAATCTCATATACTAATGCATGTGTATGGAATCTAGAAAGATGGTACTGATGAACCTATTTGCAGAACAGCAAATGGAGACGCAGACATAGAGAACAGACTTGTGGGCAGTAGGAGGGGGAGAGGATGGGGTGAACTGACAGAGTAGCGCTGAAACATAAACATTACCACATATAAAACAGGCAGCCATTGGGAATTTGCCATGTGACTCAGGGAGCTCAAACCCAGTGCTCTGTGACAACCTAGAGGGGTGGGGTGGGGTAGGAGGTGGGAGGGAATTTCAAGAGAGAGGGTACATGTATACCTATGGCTGATTCATGTTGATGTGTGGCAGAAACCAACAGAATATTGTAAAGAAGTTATCCTCCAATTAAAAATAAATTTAAAAAAACAGTGGCTCCTCTTACAGAGTGCTGATTTCATAAGAATTTATTCCACAAATTACACTATTGCATCAAATCCTTAAATTTTCTAGGAGGTAAATTAAGGCATTTATGATGGTCTTCTTTTATTTTAAACTTCTTAAGTCTGTATTGCTTCTGGTCTTCTTGTCTGTTTAGAGAGTAAATGGTACTTAATCACCTGCAACATGATTTATGCAAATGCAGGTATTCATAAAAATGCTAAATTTGGCTTCTAGAGGAGAGTGGACTTTCCTAGAGGAAGCCCACAGGATAGTTACCCTAGACTGTAATCATGGGATTCTCAGTCCTTGTATCATATCTTTATGCAACTAATTGGCGTCTGCCTTCATGTTTCTTTTCAACCTCAAATTCAAATCCACCATCCTCTGAAGCTTGCCAAAATATTACTTAGTTTCCAAAAAAACAATTTTGAATTCTTAAATTCTTTTTAGAAAACTTTTAAGACAAATTAGGGAGAAATAACTCTTTTATTCTAAACTCTTCCTTGAATGCATAGTAATCATAAAATATTCTTATCATCTTCAACTATTTTCTCAAATTATTTCCCATATTATACTGTGTTATAAATTTAAGTTTTATCATGTGTGTTAGTCGCTCAGTCATGATCAGCTCTTTTCAACCCCATGGACTGTAGCCCGCCAGACTCCTCTGTCCATGAGATTCTCCAGGCAAAAATAATAAAGTGGGTTTCCATTTCCTTGACACAGGGATTGAACCTGGGTCTCCTGCATTGTGGCTGGATTTTTTACCATCTAAGCCACCAGGAAAGCTCAGGTAATAGCATATGTATCTATTTTGTCCTTCTTTCATATTTATAGATAAGGTCTTTGTGGTTGTGCCTTACACTATTCATGCATCTGGATAAATAGTAAACATTTGGTTAAGTTATCTCAACATTAAACTGTGTAATGACAAGTATATGTTTGTTGTTGTTCTTCAGTCACTAAGTCATGTCTGACTCTTTGCCACCCTAAGAATTGCAGTATACCAGGTTTTCCTGTCCTTCACTGTCTCCCAGAATTTGCTCACTGTCTGTTGAGACAGTGATGCCATCCAAATATCTCATCCTCTGTTGCCTTCTTTTCCTCTTGCCCTCAATCTTTCCCAGCATCCGGGTCTTTTCTAATGAGTTGGCTCTTGGTATCAGCTAGCCAAAGCATTAAAGCTTCAGCATCAGTCCTTTCAGTGAATATTCAGGGTTGATTTCCTTTAGGATGGACTGGTTTGATCTCTTTGCTCTCCAAAGGACTCTTGAGAGTCTTCTCCAGCACCACAGTTCAAAAGGATCAGTTCTTGGGCGCTCAGCCTTCTTTGTGGTTGTAAACTCATGACTACTGGAAAAACCATAGCTTTGACTATATGGATCTTTGTTGGCAAAGTGATGTCTCTGCTGTTTAATGCGCTGTCTAGGTTTGTTACAAACTTTCTTCCAAGAAGCAAGGGTCATTCAATTTTGGGGCTGCAGTCACAGCCTCAGTGAATTTGGAAGCCAAGAAAATGCTTAGCTGACTTAAATTGTTGCACTAATATCAAGATTTGATGTCATTTAACTGTAGCTTTAGCCTAAGCTACCGAAGAGACCTATTATCATCAGATTTTTTATGTTACTGTGAGTAAAAGTACATAGTAAATACTTTTGGAAGAGTATGGTGATTCTGGAAATCTATGTTAAATTAAAAAATATCCAACTTTAATAACCATTTATTTTTAAAGTAATATATGTTCACACACATAGAATTCAAACAATGGAGAAAATGTGAAAAATAATAATAGCATCTCTTTGTTTCTCTGGTCCTACTGATCTGAAATAACCAATTCTAAGGATTTGGTAGTACACTCTGGACGTATTTTAATAGTACCTTTTCTATTCCTGTTTTGAGTCTTAATATTTGCCCCTATTTGACTTTATTGCATGTTAATTCCTATGTATGCTTTTGCTACTGCTGTGCAGTCTTTTTTGGCAGCACAATCTAATTTCAGCTTTTATATCTTTCCAATTGATATAACAGTTCTTGGCATATTTTGACAGATATGGCATCTATCGTTAGCTAATCAGAAATGATCATACTGTTGATTTTTTCTTTTTATGTGTAGCATTGCCTAAAATACTAGATGATGAATTATAGTGACTCATACCATGTATTCTCTAACACATTTATTGGAGGCACCCACTTAGAGTACCTTTCACAAATAGGTAAATTATACTTTGATGCTTTCTCCCTGAATCACGTTTTAGCTTAAGTGATTTTTACCAGAGTCCCGATTTTACCAGAGCAGTCTCTACTACTACTGTAAAGTACTATAACTTTTCTCTTTGAGAAATCAATGCCTATTACCTTCAGGTTATACTTAAAAAAAAAATGAACCTGTTTGCATTAGTTTGAAAATGTCATGGTATCTTGTGAATGTATCTTTATAAATGATCATGATAAAAATTCAGGAAAGCCTGACTTATGTATATGAGAACCTTAAAGGTGAGAACCTGAATAAACAACAGGACATGTCAGCATTTCAACTTTAACATGTTTAACAAAGGATTATAGAATTGTCCCACAAGTATAAGCTAAATCATGAAAATTTACATTTTCCTTCTGTAGGACAGTTCCTTCTAACATTATCCCCAGAACAACAGTTCATTTTCTTGTGCCAGTATTCTATTCCCTGAACTGTAGCTTGGCAGCAGCCAGGTCTCAAATTTCAACCACATGTATTTCAAAAAATCAAAAGATCCTTATTTGGCACTTTAGTCACATATCTTTAAAAGCAGTGTTTGTGCATCAGATTTAAAAATAATTGAAACCAGGGGGTTCAAAAAACCAAACTTTTCTTCCAAGATGTTTCAACTTCAACTGATTCCAAAAACATTGAAAGCAAGAGAATGGAAATGCAAATAAAAACTGCATGCAGCCTGCAGCTTCATAAACCAACAGTGCCGGCAGAAACACATTCTAGATGCACACTTTACCCTCAGGTCAGGAAAGGGATCCTTGAAGGGCCTTGATCCAGTCTACACCACAGCCAGCCTGAAAACAGTCCTAGAGCTTTGCAGGTACGCAGAGAGTGTGTAGGACCATGAGATCATTTTCTCTAAGACTCAACTCCTCCCCAAAGATAAGAACACATGTAGCTGTTTTGAGTTGGTTATCCAGTGTTTTAAAAATCACATTAAAAACTATAGGCGTATATATTTCATGGTCACGATTGATTTTCCATTCCTCAGATTTGCCTTTTTTTTTTTTTAAGAGGGATTCTTGCATCATGTGCTTGTCATAACCTTAAAAAAATCTATCGAAGCTGTGCTTATGTGTCCTTGTGAACAACATGGTTTGGAGTTCCGTTTTGGTGCTGAGCATTTGTCAAGTTGACCTAATCATGTGAAAACAGCACTATATATTTGTGTCTAGACCTGTTCTTTTGTATTTGTTGGCTTTAAAAGAAGCTGAAAGGAGCCCAAATACTTTTTAAGAAAAATGACTCCTTATTGTAAAGTGCAGATAAAGGACTTATCATTAGCAAATAGGTCCTTGTAGATTTACCGCACATGCTTCCCCTATTGTGTGCAGGAGGGTAGCAGTGATCTCTCTGGTCCAAAGGAGCAATTAGTATTCCCTTTCTGAAGATAAGCAAAGAATGAATTTCACTCTGCCTATAGATAAAATAGGATAATAGAGATGTATAAAAATGGTAAATATAAAATGACTCAATTTTTATGTAAACGTGTTTACTTTTAACTCTAATGTTACCTACATAAAACTTTTTTCCTATAATTAAAGGGCATAAAGTGTTGGTTATTTTGATCAGACATTTTATTTTAAACTACAACACTAATTTAATAATTTTGTGGTTCTTTCGACTTTCATTCATTCTTTATTCCAAACATTTTTTATGTTAAGTATATTCACATTTATAGAGAACAGCTTAGATTGTCCTCTAACCGGTGGAAAAAGCCCTCTGGTTAAATCACCTTTTTCTTCTATTCAATCATGTTCAAACACCTTAGCCTGAAAGTAAGATTCCTTACAACTTTTATAATTGGCCTTCAAATCCCTTTCCAGTTTTAAAGCCCATCATTCCCTCACCTTCCCCCTTGCCTATCATTGCATAGCAGAAATTCCTGTTTTTCCTAGCAAAGTAGCCTGCAAAAAGAACAGACTTTCAGAATTCAGAAAACTAAAAGTAAAATGTCAATTTTATCACTTCTTTGTTCTGAAATCTTATAAAAATTATTTAATATTTACAAGATATCTCTGTGATACATGTCCCTGTGATTTTCCAGATGAGAAAATCCAAAGGAAACATTTTGAAAAATAAAATGTGATGTACCATTAGATCTCAGAGAGTACTAATTCCATTTTATTTTCATAGTTCTTTACTAAAATATGGCTCCATGCTTACATGTGTTTATTTGAATCCCAGCTCCAGAGTTTACTAGCTACTAATTTGGATACTTTGTGATACTTAATCTCTTGTAAAATGGGAATAATAATGATTCCATCAAGCCTTTTGTGTTCATGCTTATGAGAAGTTTAATGAAGAGTTAAAAAATGTCTAGAAGAGTTCTCCTGAAAAAGTAATGCCAGATGAGGGTTTGCTGCACAAATAAGCAACACATTAAGTAACGGCATTAAGTAACTTTCTTTACTTTAGGACTTATTAGCAACTATGCATTGTTGCTTTCCAAGAGAGAATATAATGGACAGAATTTCTCAAAATTATTTCCGAAAGGAAACTTTCCTTCGAAGACTACCTTGGAAAATGCTGTTCTTTACCAATTGTAGTTTAATTTTTCCTTGACAAATCATTCATTTTCCTCACTGCCTAACTTTATTAAAGAATAAGTTGCACATTAGCATGACCTCCTTAATTTGCATAGCATTGGAAATAATCTTTAAAAAACTTTAAAGAACTTTATTTTTAGAGAAGTTTTAGATTCATTAGCAAAACTGAGCTGAAAATACAGAGTTCATATATACTCCCACTTCCGTACCCATAGAACATCCCCAACATTTGACATTCCACACTACAGCGGTACATTTGTTATGATCAGTGAACCTATACAGACACATCATCATCACCCCAAATCTGTACTTTATATTGAGTTTCACTCTTGGTTTTTACATTCTGTGGGTTTTTGACAAATGTATAATGACATATAACCACTGCTTTGACATCACACAAAATAGTTTTTCTCCCTTAAAATTCCTCTGTGATCTGCCTATTCATCCCTCCCTCCCTCCAGACTCTGGCAGCTACTGAACTTCTTACTGTTTCCATAGTTTTCCCTTTCCAGAACACCATATGGTTGGAATCATACAAGGTGTAACCTTCTCAAATTGGCTTCTTTCATATAGTGTATGCATTTAAATTTCCTCCATTTCTTTTTATGGTTTGATACTTCATTTCTTTTTAGCACTGAATAATATTTCACTGTCTGGATGTCCTACAGTTTACTTATTCAGTTGCCTACTAAGTGCATGTTGGTTGCTTCCAAATTTTATCAATTATGAATAAGTCTCCTATAAACAAAATTTTCCGTTTTTTGGGGCAAATACCAAGGAGCATGATTTCTGGATTATATGATAAGAGTATACTTAGGTTTATAAGAAACTTCCAGATTGTTTTCCAAAGTGGTTGCACCATTTTGCATTTAAACCAGCAGTGAATGAGAGTTCCTGTTGTTTCGTATACTTACCAGTATTTGGCATCAGTGTTTTGGATTTTGACCATTCTAATAGGTGTGTAGTGGCACATAAAGGGTTATTGTATTCTTTTATTATTGACATTTTTATCATTATGTAGTTTCTCTTTATCCCTGATAATTTTCATTACTCTGAAGACTGCTCTATCTGAAATTAATATAGCTGCTTCTGCTTTATCTCAATTAGTGTTCATGTGGTATATCTTTCTCCATTCCATCACTTTTAATTTAAAGTGGGTTTCTTCCAGGCAACATACAGTTAGGCCTTTCCTTTTTTTGAGGGAGGGAATCCTCTTTGACAATCTCTTTTTTAAGTTGGTGTTTTAGGTTGTTTATGTTTAATGTATTTATTGATATAATTGGATTAATATCTGTCCTATTTGTTACTGTTTTCTCTGTGTTGCCTCTGTTCTTTGCTCCAGTTTCTATCCTCTACAACTTTTCTGACTTTTATGGTTTTAAATGAGCATTTTATATGATTATAATTTCTCTCCTTAGCATACCAGTTTTACTTTCTTTCTTTAATTTTGTATATTTTTACTTTTTTAGTGATTGTTCAAGAATTTGGAATGTATACTTACAACTAATCCAAGTCCATTTTCAAATAATGCTGCACTGTTTCACGGTTAATGCAAAAACCTTATCATGACAACAGTTACTAGCTTTTCTCTCCTGTTTCTTGTATCATTACTGTCATTTATTTCACTTATGCATAAGCATTCATATGCATATTTATGCATAAGCATACATAATTATTTCAATTATAATTTTGAAGAAACTGTTGCTTGTTAGATTAATTAAGAATAAGAAAAGTAAAAGCTTTTGCTTTACTTAGATCTTCTTCCTGCTCTTTTTTCCTTTATGTAGATCTTGCTGAAGAACTTCATTTAACATTTCTTCTAAAACAGGTTTACTAACAAGTTCCCTCAATTTTTGTTTGTCTGAGAAAGTCTTTACTTTTGAAGGACAGTTTCAGAGGGCACACAATTCTAGGTTGAGGGTTTTTTAGCCTCTCTTAATGCTTAAAATATTTCAGTTTACTTACTTTGCTTGTATAGTTTCTGAGAAGTCAGATGTAATTTATCTTTGCTCCTCTATAGCTAAGAATTTATTTCCTCTTTGGCTCTTTTCAGGATTATTTTCTTTATCTTTGACTATGTATAGTTATGTCAGGCGAGTGTATTCTCAGTTCTGTCTCATCACAACAAAGATTTGAAGTGATGGACATTAAAGCCCTTAGTGCGTCACAGCTCTTGGGTCATGGACAGACTGTGTTATAGCTCTCAGGTCTCAAACAGACCATGTCGTAGATCTTAGACAGATCAGTGTTACAGCTCCACGTTACAGCTCTATTTTATTTAGAAAATAGCAGGAAAATCCATCCTCAAGGCGTGAGGGCATGCCGACCCGACCCAAAGATGTGAAGAGAAGAGAGTGGGGGAGCATATGAGCATGCATGGGGGGAAAGAGAAAGAGAGAGAGCTCGCCCTTTGGATCCTCTTTTTATATGCTTTTTATTCCTCCCCCCTGGGCCTGCCGTATGTAAATTGGGCTAGCCAGGAGTGCTGTTTGTTCTACCTGAGGGCCTCACTCTTGTCCTTGGACTTTCCTTTGACCTTCCTTTGTTCTTTTTTTGCGGGCTTTTCCCTTTTGGACTCCTTTTTCCTATTCTAACTACCTAACAGTTTGAATATGATATGCCTAGGACTAATTTTTTCTTTTTTTGTTTTTGTATTGTCCTGCTTGGTGCACCGAGTTTCCTCCAAAAGAGATGTGGTATCTGATATTAATTTGGGATAATTCTCAATCGTTATTTCTTTGACTATTTCTTTTCCTTTCTTCTCCTGATATTAACATAAATCGTATGTTATATGTCTTGCCATTGTCCCACAATTCTTGTATATTCTGTACATTTTATTTAGTTTTTTTTCTAATTAAAAAATAGTTTCAGATGTTTTTATCATCATATCCTTATGTTCTCAGATCCTTTCTTCAGCCATGTCCAGTCTACTTATGTGCCCATCAAAGGCATTCTCATTTCTCATACACATTTTTATATCTAGGATTTCCTTTTTGTTCTTTCTTGGTGTTAGGTTGGTTTGTTTTCTCTCCCTTATTTCTTTTCTCCAGGTAAGAAAGATTTGGAACAACAGACTAATTGCAGCTTAGGCAGGGTTTCTCAAGTCCTGTCTCATTGTAGCAAGGGTTTGAAACAAAAGACTGGTTACAGCTCAAGTAGACAGATCTTTTATTGAACAGACAGAGGATAGTACACTTCTGAAACTTGGGAGCAGGCTGGCCTCGAATGTGTGGCCACTTTTCCTCTTGACTTTCCCTTTTCCTTGTCTCCTTCTCTTGGTTCTGCCCTGTGCAAAATGCAGATGGGGGTATGCTCAAGGCCAATCTGGAAGGAGGTGTATCTGGGCACAAGCAAAATAGGGCTTTCACATATTCACCTGGGTGGGCATGGACTGAGAGTTTTGATTGACAACAGGCTCTACTACATGTCTTTCCCGTAACTCAGTCTGTTATAATCAGGTATATGTATGTATAGAATATTTATGAACCCTTAATGGGCTCCTAGCTGTCTAGGATTACTTGAAGTCATAGCTGTGCATTAAGGGCACATGTGTCGGAGTCAAAGAAATGGACTGTGTTCTGTATCCACTCTGTGCCTAGGGGGCATGTGCAGGAGTTGGAAAAATCTCTGTGGTTATTTTTGTAGCATAGCTGTGTGCTCACTCACCTGGGTGTGTCTGGGGTGGGGTTTAAAGATCAGCTTGCATCCTTTTCAGCTAGGCCACCTCTCATTACTCATGCCTAACTTCCTTCCTAACTCTCTGCTTATGTTATCTGCCTGTCTACTCTTGCAGTTAGTCTACTGTTCTCATTAAAAACTTCACCATATTAATCATAATTTAAAGGCAGTACTTCTGTTGTTCTGACTGTGATTCTGATGTTTACTCACTTTCTTTATGCTTTTTTGCCTTTTAGTATGCTTTGTAATTTTCTGTTGACATGTGAACATGATATGGTAGGTTAAAGGGACTATGCTAATAGATCTTTAGTTATGTGGTAGTAAGGGGGTGACTGAATCAGCTGTAGTACCAAGATTAAGTCTCAGTCTTTTGTTGAGCCGGTATCCCTGGGCTGTGAATTTCACCAGTGCCTCTCAGTTGATTATTGCCCCTGTAGGTAGAACAAGATGGCTAGAGTAGGCTGGAGTTGGGTATTTCCCTTTCCCTGCGTAGGGTAGATTTTGTAAAACCCATTGGGTTATTTATTGATAAAATAGTTTCTCTTAAGGCCAGGCCATGTTAAGAAGAGCAGAATGCTATTGTATATTTCAAAATGGTTAATATCCCCTTCCTCCTGCTAGAAGAATAAGGGGATTTTTCTCTGATAGTCACTGAAAACCTAGTAGAGCTTCCTAGAGGTAAAACTCCCAAGTGTGTGAGTTCTATGACTATGTCGCCTTGGAGGTTTTAACTTGCAGAATTGTCTACACTGAATCTCTGGCAATGTTTCAGTTACAAGTTAGATTTTCATACCCTGGATTGGTTCCCATGGAGGTTTCTGCTAGTAGCTTTCTGCTTTGCTAAGTTCTGGTTCTCAGTATCTACTTGTCTGTCCAATTTTTAAGGCAGCCTTTGGGCTTGCAACCTCACTTCTCTGATGTGTCTAAGAAGAGGTATTTTTTTTTTTTTAATTTGTTCAACTTTTTATTTTTTTGTTAACATGGAGTGGTGACTTCTAACCTCTTTAAATTAACAGACTGGAAACCTGAAGTATCAATAGCCTTTCTTCATTAAAAAAAAAAAAAAAACTAAGTTACAATGGCCTACAAAAATGAACAAGATATAATTGCTGAAATAGGAGTAATACCTAATACCATTAATTATATTTCTAGATAAGAGGGTTTTTATTTTTAAACTGTATATAATATTTGGGCTAATTTTCCAGTATAATATTTTATGATTTATAAAATTACTTTTTGACATCTTTCATTCCTCCTTTTTTGTTGCATGCAGGTGTTTTATCTTCATTATTTCTCTGTAGCTTAGTTTCTTTTGAAAGATAATTATAATATTATTCTAATTTTGGCATGATGAAATATATATTTTAATTTAAATAAACAAATTGGATTAATCAATTTTTTTTATTTTTTGAAAATTTCATTGAAAGATTTTATTGTAGGAAAGTCCAGCCAATTGTGAAACAATATAGTATGTTGTTTTATAATACATAAATCTCATTGCTGTATGTTTGTACTGCTTAACTACAATTGATACAACTCTTTTAAGTATAATTTTTTAAAGTACATTTTAAAATACCTATTTCCTATAATTGACCATTTTAGCATTCCTCTTTTGCCNGCATGTGCAGGAGTTGGAAAAATCTCTGTGGTTATTTTTGTAGCATAGCTGTGTGCTCACTCACCTGGGTGTGTCTGGGGTGGGGTTTAAAGATCAGCTTGCATCCTTTTCAGCTAGGCCACCTCTCATTACTCATGCCTAACTTCCTTCCTAACTCTCTGCTTATGTTATCTGCCTGTCTACTCTTGCAGTTAGTCTACTGTTCTCATTAAAAACTTCACCATATTAATCATAATTTAAAGGCAGTACTTCTGTTGTTCTGACTGTGATTCTGATGTTTACTCACTTTCTTTATGCTTTTTTGCCTTTTAGTATGCTTTGTAATTTTCTGTTGACATGTGAACATGATATGGTAGGTTAAAGGGACTATGCTAATAGATCTTTAGTTATGTGGTAGTAAGGGGGTGACTGAATCAGCTGTAGTACCAAGATTAAGTCTCAGTCTTTTGTTGAGCCGGTATCCCTGGGCTGTGAATTTCACCAGTGCCTCTCAGTTGATTATTGCCCCTGTAGGTAGAACAAGATGGCTAGAGTAGGCTGGAGTTGGGTATTTCCCTTTCCCTGCGTAGGGTAGATTTTGTAAAACCCATTGGGTTATTTATTGATAAAATAGTTTCTCTTAAGGCCAGGCCATGTTAAGAAGAGCAGAATGCTATTGTATATTTCAAAATGGTTAATATCCCCTTCCTCCTGCTAGAAGAATAAGGGGATTTTTCTCTGATAGTCACTGAAAACCTAGTAGAGCTTCCTAGAGGTAAAACTCCCAAGTGTGTGAGTTCTATGACTATGTCGCCTTGGAGGTTTTAACTTGCAGAATTGTCTACACTGAATCTCTGGCAATGTTTCAGTTACAAGTTAGATTTTCATACCCTGGATTGGTTCCCATGGAGGTTTCTGCTAGTAGCTTTCTGCTTTGCTAAGTTCTGGTTCTCAGTATCTACTTGTCTGTCCAATTTTTAAGGCAGCCTTTGGGCTTGCAACCTCACTTCTCTGATGTGTCTAAGAAGAGGTATTTTTTTTTTTTTAATTTGTTCAACTTTTTATTTTTTTGTTAACATGGAGTGGTGACTTCTAACCTCTTTAAATTAACAGACTGGAAACCTGAAGTATCAATAGCCTTTCTTCATTAAAAAAAAAAAAAACTAAGTTACAATGGCCTACAAAAATGAACAAGATATAATTGCTGAAATAGGAGTAATACCTAATACCATTAATTATATTTCTAGATAAGAGGGTTTTTATTTTTAAACTGTATATAATATTTGGGCTAATTTTCCAGTATAATATTTTATGATTTATAAAATTACTTTTTGACATCTTTCATTCCTCCTTTTTTGTTGCATGCAGGTGTTTTATCTTCATTATTTCTCTGTAGCTTAGTTTCTTTTGAAAGATAATTATAATATTATTCTAATTTTGGCATGATGAAATATATATTTTAATTTAAATAAACAAATTGGATTAATCAATTTTTTTTATTTTTTGAAAATTTCATTGAAAGATTTTATTGTAGGAAAGTCCAGCCAATTGTGAAACAATATAGTATGTTGTTTTATAATACATAAATCTCATTGCTGTATGTTTGTACTGCTTAACTACAATTGATACAACTCTTTTAAGTATAATTTTTTAAAGTACATTTTAAAATACCTATTTCCTATAATTGACCATTTTAGCATTCCTCTTTTGCCTATCTTTTGAAACATTCATAGGTATTCTTTGCTTAAACCATTAAATAATCTGGCTGCTACAACATTAGGACAATCTGTAATATGTACACATAGTTTTTCTTCCTGGTATGTTTATATGTTTTTGAAATACAATGAATTTATGAAGTTTACTCAGTTTTGTTAGCAAAATATTGTGGTCAATAAAGAAGACGCTCAAAATTTTTCATGTCATAGATGTTTATATTGTGGTCTTTTGTCTTTTGATTTATCCATTAATGGAACCTAGTTCCATTTTTTTTTAAGAATACACTGAACTTGAAACTGTATCTTCAGTGCAAAATATGTGAATAGACGCATTCTGAATCTAAAGTGGAAAGGACACATACTTTATCAGTCTGAAAGTTGTACAGCATCAAATAGTAAACCTCATGAAAAAAAAAAGTATTGTTATTTCATTTTTATTATTTTATTCTTATTTCTCATTTTATTGTATATCTCATAAATCTTGGACAGATATTTCTATGTAACTATATGTATGCTGTGTTTTCAGTTGCTCCTTCATGTCCTACTCTTTGCAACTCTAGACTGTAGCCAGCCAGGTTATTCAGTTGGTGAGATTCTCCAGGCAAGAGTAGTGAAGTTGGTTACCATTTCCTCTTCCAGGGGATCTTGCCTGACCCAGGGATTGAAGCCACATCTCCTGCATTGGCAGGCAGATTCTTTGGTGTCACCTGGGTAGACAAAATGTTTTTGATCCGTCTCTTTTACTATATTTTTATGTTCATTCATGACCTCTATTTAATAAGTGATAAACGCATAATTTTTTAAGAGAAAATATAGTATTGAAAATGTATAAAAACATACAAAACCATAGTTACAAACATACATAGTTACATAAGCATAGTTAAAATAGCATTTTGCAAAGTAAGATCAACATACAAGTGGTAGAATATGAAAATATTAGGAGCAGGCATATCAGCAATCGTTTTTACTTTTAATTACTACTTACTTACTGTATGCCATTAGAAAAATGTTAATACATCCAAATCTTAATTTCATGAGAAATAGAAGGATATGTTAAAAAGTTATGTCTTACAAAGAAAAATGCTAAGTAAGTGATAGTATAAACTGAAGGTACAATAAAACTATAAAGATGTCAAGCATGGAAGTCTGAGAAATAGTGAGTTAGGAGTCAATAGCAGCATTACAATAACATTTCCTTTTGTAATACAATTATTTTCAGTAGCCTGACTTCCTAGTGTATTTAGTTATAATTCACAAAAATTAGCTTCATACGTATTAGCTAAGATCGGGGCTTCCCGGGTGGCTCAGTGGGTAAAAAATCTGCCTGTAGGAGAAGCTGGTTCGATCCCTGGGTCAGGAAAATCCCCTGGAGAAAGGCATGGCAACCCACTCTGGTATTCTTGCCTGCAAAATCTCATAGACAAAGGAGCCTGGCAGGCTGCAATCCATGGGATCGCAAAGACTTGGACATAACTGAAGCAACTGAGCAACACACACAGACACATAACTGAAGCGACTGTGTCTTTTACACACACACACACACACACACACACACACACACACACACACACACCCTAAATTCAGGTTCAAGTGAAAATCTCAGAGCTCATTACTATCACACAAAGAGTGAAGGGAAGACAAAAACTACTAACTTAGATTTATTCAGTGAAGCAATTTTGGTGCAAATGATTTTCAACCTCAAATTATTACACACACAAAAGAAATGAAGGCACATACAGTGNGAAAATCTCAGAGCTCATTACTATCACACAAAGAGTGAAGGGAAGACAAAAACTACTAACTTAGATTTATTCAGTGAAGCAATTTTGGTGCAAATGATTTTCAACCTCAAATTATTACACACACAAAAGAAATGAAGGCACATACAGTGATTTTCCTGGAAGTTATGTGCAGACTGAACCCTGTAACTCTTGTGACTAATCTCTCCTCTCTCACGCCCTGTGACATAAAACCATTTGTCTTAGAGCTGCTGAATCTTACTGATGCCTTCCTATCATCACTATATCCATAACTCATACCCTAAAAGCTGCCAGGCTTTGTAACACATACATAATCTTAATAAGTTTGTTTTTATGCTTTTAGCGAAAACAATACTGTAACAGGTCTAGGGAAATATATTGGCTTTAATCATGCACATTATTCACATGATTGTCTTTTACAGCTATACCAATTCTTCTATGTTCTCTCTTTGTCGTGATAATTCACGCCTCACTGGCTGATAGCAAGGCCTTTTTAAAAAGTTGGTTGTTACCCATTAAGATTGTACATTAACTTGTGACCCAAAGTAACATAGCATTGTATTGTAACATTAATAGAAACGACTCCAAAGTTGAGTTCCAAGAATTTTAAATCTTTAAAAGAGGAATATGATCATACTTGGAAAGGTGTGGATTATTTAGGAGGAGGCTATGCCCAAATTATGGACTTCCCAGGTAATATTAGTGGTAAAGAATCTGCCTGTCAATGCAGGAGATGTAAGAGATGCAAGTTGGATCCCTAGTTTGAAAGATCCCCTGAGAAGGAAATGGCAACCTTCTCCAGTATTCTTGCCTGGGAAATCCCATGGACAGAGGAGCCTGGCAGGCTATATAATCCATGGGGGTCACAAAGAGTGGGACTTGGCCAAGTGTCTGAGTGCAAATGCCCAAATTATTAGTGTTTGAAGAGGAAGTAATAGAAAAGGTACTTGATGTAAACTTAAAACTTGCACTTTGTAAATCCCTGAACCTTTGGCATGTAATCTATTCCTTTTTCCCACTATATGAGATGACTTGAGCACCTGCTTGATTTCCCAGATGGTGCTGAAATCTCTTCTTCAGATTTGTTTGGTTCTATTTATTGTAGCATCATATATTATTTGGTTAATACACTTATAAAAAGAAATTCAAAATCAACGAGTAGTTCTTTTTCTTTTTAATGACAAATATATGAAGTGATTTGCCTCTTAACCTCAAGGAAGTTTCCATTTCATAAATCATAGCCATTTAAAGATGAAAGTGATCGTAAAGATAATCTGTGACTGGTTTCCTCTATGATCGACTTTTAAAATAAGAATTATTTTTTGCTACTTAGTAAAATATAACAGTACAGTTGCCTCTCATGTGTGAGTACACATATATTATCTGCAGGTTAAGAAGGAGAAGAAAGGGGAAAAGGGGGAATGAGAAAATCTCTTTTTTGGGAAAAACTGTCTTAGTATAACATCATGCACATATGGAACTTTTTTGTCAGAAAGATGTAGACTTCTGTATGTGATTGGAAAAAGAGAAGCTATTTGACTTGCAATAGAAAGAATAGGGTTATTTGTGGATATAGAAAGCCAGGTAAAAAGAACATAGTTCAAGCTGAAAGAGAGAGGTGAGGTTATACAGTACTACATATTAGATTGTTACTGATCTTGCATTATGATATAAAATCTTACGTCTTGTTTCTGGTTTTGAGTTGGTGGTAGTAAGGAGAAGGGGCAGAACTCCATCCAGAAGGATGATACGGTGTGTTCAAGGGACAGTACTTCTAGGATGTGAAAAGCAGAACATAATTTAAGGATTGAGTTGAATAAATATTTGCTTGTGGCAATATGATAGACTAGAAACTCTGGAGCAATCTTTTGCTATAGAACAACTAGATTTTGCATAAATCATACCTTTTTTGTTTGTGTGTCCCCTCAAGGACCATCCTCTACCATTATTTTCCAAAACAAACAAACAAACCAAAGTGTACAGATCCAAACCTCAAAAAGTATGCTCTAGGAGATGAAAGGCAGGGGTACTTTCAGGCAGATGTTCAAAGAACCACTAGCATTCAGATGAGTGCTTTGAGCCCACTGTGGTGGTATATATATGAGCCTGGTACTACCATGTCTGTTTCAGAGGGCAACAGAAACTATGCCAAGTTTGTGGTACCCACCCTCTCCGGCTATAAGGAGAAGAAACAGAAACATCCTACTGAAGACTTTTAAGATTCCCACAGATTTTTAAGCTCAGAGAACTCACAAAAAGCATCAGGCACAGCGGGAGACAAGCCACCATGAAAGAGAGTCAGCAGACACAATGAACAGATTCAGGTTCACAAAGACATCAGATATTGGATCTGTTGAAATCAGAATATAGTCAACCTATACATGAAATAGTTAATAAAGGGTGAAATCATAAAAGTAAGCAATCAATAAAAATGCAATTTAAAAATGAGTGTTATAGTTAAACAATTGAAAGGAATTAAATGGAGGCATTAAGAAGCAGATTAGATATAGGACTAATGAATAGGAAATATACATCTGAAATTTAAAAAAATTGAATTTTATTTCCATTACATTATATAGTTTTCAGGTGTACAGTATAGTGAGTTGATATTTTTATAGATTATGCTTCAGGCTTCCTGGGTAGCTCAATTGGTAAAGAATCCACCTTTGATGCAGGAGACCCTGATTTGATTCCTGGGTTGGGAAGATCCGCTGGAGAAGTGATAGGCTACCCACTCCAGTATTTTTGGGCTTCNATTTTTTTTTTTTTAAGCTAAGAGTTCTATATAGATATGACAGGAGAGCAGCAATATTTCTCAACATACTACTTCCTAGTCTTACTATGGGAATACCTAGTCTATCAGAAAGTATGGAGTAATTCAGAGAAAGTAGAACACTAGTTGATTTGGGCTAATTTGTATTCTTTGCATTTAAGCTTACTTTTGGCCACTCCTTTATCAAAAAATCACCCATCTTCAGTACTTTTCCTTCAAATGACGGAGGTTGTTCATCCTTCAGTCTATGTATTTTTATTCTTTAATTTCTCCTTTGGAAGTCATGTGATACACATATTTATTATAAGATGCCTCAAATATCATGCTTGACACATAGTAGTCATTCAGTATGTATTTTTTATATGAAGGAATGCCATGATCTTCAATACATTTAGTCAGGACAGGTTAGGATATGCTGTAGTAACAAAGAACTCTAAAATCTCAGTGGCTTAGCACAATAAAAGTACATTCCTTGCTCATCACCAGCTCTGAGGTAAGTTGGCAGGGACGCATCTTCTACATCTGGTGAGTTAAAGATTCCCTTTAATTTGTGAGGTTGTCTTCTCAACAACTGACTTCCAGACTAGTCCCAGTAAGGGAAGGGAAAGATCAAAGAGACCCATCAACTTTCAAGTGCCTTGGGATAGAAATGAGAAATCACTTGCTCTTACATTTCTGTGTGCCAGATGCAATCATTTGCCTCTGACCCAGCAACAGGGGAGTGTGGGAGTTACAAGGACTTCATGAATATTCAGTGAGGATTACAGGTCTATGTTGACCTTGAATTTTAGGAAACAATGGGGTATAAATCTAAAGTCAATGCAATATCTTCCATATTTAGTTGTCTAGACTTCATTGCCTCTGAAAATTACGGAGAATTTTGTGAGGAAAATTTTTCATGGTAAAACAAGTTTGGGAAATGTTGTGTACTACATTTAACTCACTGAATTTATAATGTGTAATTATTTATTCAAGATTTGAGAAGTTCCACCTTAAAGAAACCTGTTAAATGAGAATAGAAAAGATATCACAGAGAGAGGTCAATTAATTTTTTTTTGATAAATATTTTTTGAATATCATTCTTTGCCATGTGTTGAGCTAGACTTTCGGGGAAATTATATGAAAAAGATCCTTTCCTTGCTTACAGGGAGATTAATTCTGAGAGAAGAGTATAAAGCAATTCTGTATGAGTGATCACATTACAATAGTGGATAAATATTTTATGTATTCACCAATGGGTATCTATGTGTTTTTATACCAAAGAAAATTGTCTTGTGGCTTATTTGCGCATAGTTGGGGTGTTATTTTATAGCATTTTTATCCTACTGTAGGCAGGAAATTTTAAAAAATACACTATTTTTTAGAACAGGTTCATGTTCCCAGTAAAATTGAGCAGAAGGTACAGAGACTTCCCATATACGCTTGTCAGACAGTTTAAAATATTATGACACCAGTTTACTTTCTGCATAGTTGACAGTTTTCCTTAGTAGTATATACTATAAACAATTGTGTTATCAAGATAATATATCATAGATGCCAAATTAATAACAAAATATTCTAATGTGACTCTTACATTTTTAACTAGAAATGGTGCATTCTTATGTTATAAATATTAAACAAGCCAAATGGAGTATACAAAAATGTTAAAACTTTTCCCTACAGCCTTTAAGTCCTCTAATGTCTTTTTCCAGAAGTAGCTACTGTTGCCATTTTTTCTTTCTGTATTCACATAGGTACATGCCTAGCACACATATCCCTGGCCCTCTGTGTGTGAATATTCTATATTTGAGGGTTCCACATCTGTGAATTCAACCAACTGTGGATGGAAAATATTCAGAGAAATATTTGAGAAGTTTCCAAAAAGCAAAATTTCAACTTGCCATACACTGGCAACTATTTACATAGCGCTGACATTGTATTTACAACTATTTACATCACTTCACAGAGAAGGCAATGGCACCCCACTCCAGTACTCTTGCCTGGAAAATCCCATGGACCGAGGAGCCAGGTCTGCTGCAGTCTATGGGCTTGCGAAGAGTCGGATACGACTGCACGATTTCCCTTTCACTTTTCACTTTCATGCATTGGAGAAAGAAATGGCAACCCACTCCAGTGTTCTTGCCTGGANGGTTAAGGAAAAAAATGATAAGGCAACAGATTTGATCTGGGGGGTATGTTTGCAGCTTTAGGAGAAGGGTGGTAAGGGTTTGGGCCCAAATGGCCTGCATGGCTAACTTCCAAAGTAACAAACATTGTCCCTGGTAGTCCAATTGCCCTTGAAAGGATGCCACCAACAGATGGACTTCTAGCAGGCGTTGAGTGCCTGTCACCTGCCCTAGTGCATGCACCAAGAGGTGCTGTTGTCACACATGTTGTAGGAAACATGAAAGATGATGGCATGAATCTCCACAGCGATTGTATATTATACAGTATTTCCCTCCCAAGGGACAGGTATTTTCTGGTTGTCCTGCAAGAAGATTGTAGAGGCAATACTGTGGTCCCAGATGGGGCTCATGAAAAGAGCATGAAGCAGGAGGGAAGAGTACAGGGCAAAACTTTGAAAGAATGACATAGCCCAAAAGCATAACATAAACTGATTAAAATCAAATGAGTAGAAGTGGAAAATTCAGGTAAACCTTGATTCTCAATCCGCAAGCTAAATTACACACCCATGACATTTCCAAGGCACTATCAAAAGACCAAGGAATGGGTGGCTCCTCAATTGTTGGAATGATCTGCCCACTAATTAGCATGTGAAATCACCCAGCTCCCAAAAATTAACTATACATTTCAAGAATTGTAAGGGAATTGTAAAGAAATTAAGATTTTGTTAGTCATATGTCCTTCCAGTCATAGAGGCAAGGACTTCCTGGAATCTGAGACTGAGCCATGTGAGCTTTTTGCTGACTTTGTGTCTGCTGTTCTGGTTTCCAGCACCCTGGGCTTTCTGTCACTTCCACTGCACTGGGTTTCCTTGGTGTTCAGCTTCCACAGCATGAACTTTTGCCAAGTGGGGCTTCTGATGTGCTTGGTCTCTGCCTCACTGGGACCAAACCAAGGTTGCTTCAACCAGGTTACATCAGAGTCTTGGCACCAGATATGTCCAGAGAGTGTGTAATTTCCTCAGTTCTGTCTCACTGCAGCAAAGATTTGAAATGGTGGACCGGTGTTACAGCTCAGAGTCTTTTAGCCACCACCATTTTGGACTCCTTTTTCCTATTCTAACTACCTAACAGCTTCCTTCTTTTCCATGGGGATGGTCTTGATCCCTGTCTCCTGTACAATGTCACGAACCTCATTCCACAGTTCANTCTCCTTGCTATTCTCTGGAACTCTGCATTCAGATGCTTATATGTTTCCTTTTCTCCTTTGCTTTTTGCCTTTCTTCTTTTCACAGCTATTTGTAAGGCCTCCCCAGACAGCCATTTTGCTTGTTTGCATTTCTTTTCCAAGGGGATGGTCTTGATCCCTGTCTCCTGTACAATGTCACGAACCTCATTCCATAGTTCATCAGGCACTCTATCTATCAGATCTAGGCCCTTAAATCTATTTCTCACTTCCACTGTATAATCATAAGGGATTTGATTTAGGTCATATCTGAATGGTCTAGCAGTTTTCCCTACTTTCTTCAATTTAAGTCTGAATTTGGCAATAAGGAGTTCATGATCTGAACCACAGTCAGCTCCCGGTCTTGTTTTTGCTGACTGTATAGAGCTTCTCCAACTTTGGCTGCAAATAATATAATCAATCTGATTTTGGTGTTGACCATCTGATGATGTCCATGTGTAGAGTCTTCTCTTGTGTTGTTGGAAGAGGATGTTTGTTATGACCAGTGCGTTCTCTTGGCAAAACCCTATTAGCCTTTGCCCTGCTTCATTCAGCACTCCAAGGCCAAATTTTCCTGTTACTCCAGATGTTTGTTGACTTCCTACTTTTGCATTCCAGTCCCCTATAGCGAAAGAACATCTTTTTTGGGTGTTAGTTCTAAAAGGTCTTGTAGGTATTCATAGAACCATTCATCTTCAACTTCTTCAGCATTACTTGTCGTGGCATAGACTTGGATTACTATGATATTGAATGGTTTGCCTTGGAAATGAACAGAGATCATTCTGCAATTTGAGATTGCATCCAAGTACTGCATTTCAGACTCTTTTGTTGACCATGATGGCTACTCAATTTCTTCTAAGGGATTCCTGCCCACAGTAGTGGATATAATGTTCATCTGAGTTAAATTCCAGTCCATTTTATTTTGGTTATTCCTAGAATGTCAACATTTATTCTTGCCATCTCCTATTTGACTACTTCCAATTTGCCTTGATTCATGGACCTGACATTCCAGGTTCCTATGCAATATTGCGCTTTACAGCATTGGATCTTGCTTCTATCACCAGTCACAAACGGTATACATAGACTAAAGTGAAGGGATGAAAAAAGATGTCCCATTAAGTGAAAACCAAATGAGAACCAAAGTAGCTATACTTATATCAGACAAAATAGATTTTATGTCAAAAATGGAAACAAGAGACAAAGAAAGTCATTACATAATGATAAAGGGGTCAATTCTTCAAGAAGATATAACATTTGGAAATATACATATGCATTCAACACCAGAGTACCTAAATATATTTAGCAAATATTAACCAAAACTCATGGAATGCTGAAAATGTAGTTCTGAGAGGGAAGTTTCAGCAATTAATGCACACATTCATAAAATAGAGGCAGGAGTCTTTCAAGATGGTGGTGTCAGAAGACCCTGAACTCACCACACAGATGCAACAAACCTACAAAAAATTTCCTCTGAAAAATACCTGAAAGCTATCTACAGCAAGGGATAACAGGACAGCATCAGAATGGGCAGAAGATGAAGAAACATGACATCATTCCGAAAAACATGTGCCCCATCCTAGGACACTGATCCACAATCAAGAGGAATCTCCAAAATACAGAGATTTTCCCTGAGGAGTGAGGGGTTTGTGCTCCAATGAGGCCATAAACCTTAGACCCTGCACACGAAAGACAAATTTCTGAAGCCGCCTAGCCTTGAAAAACAGTGGGGATTATGTCCAGGAAAACCACAGAACTACAGGAAATGGAGAATTTACTCTTAAAGGGCTTATGCACAGATTCATTTGCCCCAGGAGCCAGTGAAAACACACCCATTTGAAGAGCACCTAGACAATTCATGCAGGAGATGCATTGATTACTCTTAAGCATATGCTGGGGAAGCAGGAAACTATGGGGACTTTGTCTGGGGACAGAGACACTGGTGGGTGCCATTTTTGTGATCTCCATCTATCCTGCTACTATAGGCATGACAGGTGTCATTCTGGAACATTCCCTCTAGTCTACTCGCCTGGTTGATGTGCCAGCTTGGAGCCCTTTCCACTGTCACACTGCAGCTGTGCATCACAGGTAGACTGGGCGAGAACTTCATCCACCCCTCTGCAGCAGCAGGCAGGCATGTGCAGCCCGCACAGAGGACAGGCCTTGAGTGCCTAGCTGTGGTAGCTAGGGAGGACCGTGTTTCTGGGATCCAGAAGACATCTCCCACACAAGGCCACTCCTTCAAGACTAGGGGTGGTAGCTAATTTGCCTAATACATTAAAAAAAAAAAGAGAGAGAGTCAAACAAAACAAGGAGACTGAGCAATATGTTACAAATGAAAGAACAAGATAATACCTCAGAAAAAGATCTTAATGAAATGGAGATAATCAATCTACCTGACAAGGAATTGAAAGTAATGGTCCTAAGGATGCTCACTGAACATGAAAAATGAATGAACGCAGAAGAGCTTCAACAAAGAGATAAGAAAATAAAAGTACCAAATAGAAATCACAGAGCTGAAGAATACAATAACTGAACTTAAAAATGAGCTTAGAGGGGGGTCAACAGCAGGCTAGATAAAACAGAGAAAGGATCAGTGAGTGGGAAGGCAAAGCAATGGAGCCTACCCAGATAGAGCAGCAAAGAGAAAAATAAAATAAAAGTGAGAATAATATAAGGGACTTTTGGGACAACAGCAAATTTTATTACAAGGGTTCCAGAAGGAGGAGAGAGAGAAGAGGGGCCAGAATATTTTTTTTGAAAAAATAATGACTGAAAATATTCCTAATCTGAGGAAGGAAGAAGATAATCAAGTTCAGGAAGTCCGAAAATTTCCATATAAGAAGAATCCGAAGAAATCCACATTGAGGCCAACTCTACTTTAAATGGTAAAAGTTAAAGAGAGACTCATAAAAGCAGCAAGAGAAAAAAAATTATGTGCAAAAGAAAAAACACAATGCTATCAGCAGATTTTTCAGCAGAAACTTCACAGGTCAAAAAGGAGTGGCAGGACATATTCAATGTTGGAAGGAAAAAGACTTCCAAACAAAAATTCTCTAACCAGTAAGGTTATCATTCAGAATTGAAGGTGGGATTAAGAGTTTTCCAGATAAGTAAAACTTAAGGAGTTTATCACTACCAGACTTGTTTTATAAGAAATGTTAAAGGGACTCTTTAAGCTGAACAGAAATGGCACTATTTGGTAACAAGAACACACCAAAGTAAAATTCTCACTGGAAAAGGTAAATATATATATGGTAAAGGCAAAGGACCAATCACTTATAAACAAGTGTAAAGGTTGAAAGACAAAACTGTAACATTAACTTAATTACAATAATTATTTAAAGAAGGCATAAAATTAAAAGATGCAAATATAAAACATGTAAAACATTGAAAATATAAAATATGGGGAGACGTAAAATGTAAGTTCTAGTTTGTATTCAAATTTAAGCTGTCATCAACTTAAAACTTAAAACACTGAGAGAGAGATTTATATGAACCTCATGGTAACCACAAAGCAAAAACTGATAGTGAATATAGAAAAGAAAATGAGAAAAGAATCTAAACATAACATTAAAGAAAGCCATTAAACTGGATAGAAAGAGAGAAAGAGAATAATAAAAAAAAACACACAGAGAGGAACTGTTATAGAAAAACAGAAAACAGCAGAATGGCAGAAAGCATATACCTATTAATAATCACTTTAGATGTAAATGGACTAAGTTATCCAACCAAAAAATGTAGAGTGGCTTAATAGTTTCAAAAACAAGACCCACCTATACGTGGTCTACAAAAGACTCACTTCAGAGAAACACACAGACTGAAAGTAGAGAGATGGAGAAAAATATTCCAAACAAATTGAACTGAAAAGACAATCATCATATCAGAAAAGCAATCCTCATATCAGACTAAGCAGACTTTAAAGCAGACTGCAATGAAAGGCAAAGAAGGACACTGCATAAAGGATAAAAGGGTCAATTAGGCAAGAAGATATTGATATGCACTCAACATAAGAGCATTAAAATATATAAAGCAAATATTAACAGATCTAAAGGGAGAAACTGACAGCAATACAATAGCAGTAGAGGACCTTAACACTCATATCAATGGACAGACTATCCAGACAGAAAATCAGTAAGGAAACACTGGCCTGAGATAACATATGAGGCCAGATAGGCTGAATAGATATATACAGAACATTTTATCTAAAAGCAGAGCATACATTCTACCCTAATGTACATGGAACATTCTCCAGGATAGATCACATTAGGCCACAGAACAAGTCTCAATTAATTTAAGAAGATTAAAATCATATTAGGTATCTTTTCTGACTATAATGCTGTGGCAAGTAGGAACATATTACTATATGTTCCTATATGAAGAAGAAAACTGGAAAAAACAAAAAAAAATGGAGATTGAAGATGTTACTGAACAAGAAATGAGTCATCAAAGAAATCAAAGAAGAAATAAAAAATACCTAGAGACAAATGAAAATAGAAACACAACTTGCCAAAATCTATGGGATGCACCAAAAGCAATTCTAAGAGAAAAGCGAAGGTGAAAGTTGCTCAGTCATGTCCAGCTCTTTGCGAGCCCATGAACTAAACAGTCCATCGAATTCTCCAGGTCAAATACTGGAGTGGCTAGCCTTTCCCTTCTCCAGGGTATCTTCCCAACCCAGGGATCGAACTGGGGTCTCCTGCATTGCAGGCAGATTCTTTACCAAGTGAGCTATCTGTGAAGCCCAACTTGACATCCAAAGGATTGAGAAAAAGAACAAAGATCAAAGTTAGTAGAAGGAAAGAAAAAAAAAATCAGAGTGGAAAATAAATGAAATAGAGAATAGAAAATCAATTAAAAAGATCATCAAAAAGAATACAGTTGAATCAGTTCTAATGAGGTGGATGAAACTGGAGCCGATTATACAGAGAGAAGTAAGCCAGAAAGAAAAACACCAATACAGTATACTAACACATATATATGGAATTTAGAAAGATGATAGCGATAATCCTGTATGCGAGACAGCAAAAGAGACGCAGATGTACAGAACAGACTTTTTGACTCTGTGGGAGAGGGAGAGGGCGGGATGATTTGGGAGAATGGCATTGAAACATGTATAATATCATATAAGAAATGAATCACCAGTCTAGGTTCGATGCAAGATACAGGATGCTTGGGGCTGGTGCACTGGGATGACCCAGAGGGATGGTATGGGGAGGGAAGTGAGAGGGGGGTTCAGGAATGGGAACTTATGTACACCTGGGGCGGATTCATGTTGATGTATGGCAAAACCAATACAGTATTGTAAAGTAAAAAAAAAAAAAGAAGAAAAAATATCAAAGGAAAAAAATAATAAGCAAAGTGAACAAAGTGATGGGGAACATTGAAATCCATGATCACACTAGTCAGAGATAAGTGTGGTAGGGCTTCCCTGGTGGCTCAGAGGGTAAAGCGTCTGCCTGCAATGCGGGAGACCTGGGTTTGATCCCTGGGTTGGGAAGATCCCCTGGAGAAGGAAATGGCAATCCACTCCGGTATTCTTGCCTGGAGAACCCCACAGAGGAGGAGCCTGTAGGCTACAGTCCACAGGGTCGCAAAGAGTCGGACATGACTGAGCAATTTCACTCACTCACTCAATACTTTGATGTATAGCTCTTCATATCTTTGTCTTCCTGTGTGCATATATAAATTTTCTAAAAATGAAATTATACTATGCATCTTGTTTACAACCTGTTTTTATCATTCGTGGGTAAATTTTTATCTGTTAATAAATGTTTCTCAATAATAATAATAAAAAGATCAATGAAACTAAGAGCTGGTTCTTTGAAAAGATTAACAAAATTGATAAAGTTTTAGCTAGACTAAGACAGAGAGGGCTCAAACAAATAATATCAGAAATGAAAGAGGAGAAGTTTGTCTGATACCACAGACAAACAAAGGATTATAAGAAACTACTATGAGCAACTATAAGACAACTAATTGGACAACCTAGAAGAAATGGAAATTTTTAGAAACATCTACATTCTAAGACTGAATCATGAGGAAACAGAACATAAGAACAGATCTATAACTTGTAAGGCTATTGAACCAAGGATCAAAAACTTTTCAACACACAAAAGCCTGGGGCCAGATGGCTCACTGATGAATTCTGTGACTCATTTAAAGAATAACTAAGATTGATCTTTCTCAAATTCTTCCTAAAAATCACAGGGAGGAGGGAACACTCCAAAATCATTTTACAAGGCCAGCATTACCTTGATACCAAAACCAAAACTAGATAAGCACACAAGAAGAAAACTACAGACTAATATTCCTGATTAACTTAGATGCGAAAATTCTCAATTAAATGTTAGCGAACTGGATCCAACATTGCATTTCCCCAAAATCAAGTGGGGTTTATCCCTGGGATGCAAGAATTGATCCATACCTGCAAATCAATCACTATGATAGAATGNTTTCTGGAGTTATTTCTCCACTGATATCCAGTAGTGTGTTGGGCACCTACTGACCTGGGGAGTTCCTCTTTCAGTATCCTATCATTTTGCCTTTTTATACTGTTCATGGGGTTCTCAAAGCAAGAATACTGAAGTGGTTTGCCATTCTCTTCTCCAGTGGACCACATTCTGTCAGACTTCTCCACCATGACCCATCCATCTTGGGTGGCCCCACAGGGCAAGTCTTTGTTTCATTGAGTTAGACAAGGCTGTGGTCCATGTGATCAGATTGACTAATTTTATGTGATTATGGTTTCAGTGTGTCTGCCCTCTGATGCCCTGTTGCAACACCTACCATCTTACTTGGGTTTCTCTTACCTTGGACGTGGGGTATCTCTTCACGGCTGCTCCAGCAAAGCACCGCCGCTGCTCCTTACCTTGGACGAAGGGTATTTCCTCACCGCTGCCCTTCCTGACTTCAACATGTGATAGCTCCTCTACCTGCGCAGCCACTGCTCCTTGGATATTGGGTTGTTCTTCCCGGCCACCGCCCCTGACCTCAGACTTGGGGTAGCTCCTCTCAGCCATGCTTAGTGGGCCGGTCACAGCCGCCTGCCCATAGTAGTAGATATAATGGTCATCTGAGTTAAATTCACCCATTCTAGTCTATCTTAGTTTGCTGATTCCTAGAATCTCAACGTTCATTCTTGCCATCTCCTGTTTGACCACTTCCAACCAGTCCATCCTAACGGCGATCAGTCCTGGCTGTTCTTTGGAAGCACTGATGCTGAAGCTGAAACTCCAATACTTTGGCCAACTCATGCGAAGTGTTGACTCATTGGAAAAGAGNCCTGTTTGACCACTTCCAACCAGTCCATCCTAACGGCGATCAGTCCTGGCTGTTCTTTGGAAGCACTGATGCTGAAGCTGAAACTCCAATACTTTGGCCAACTCATGCGAAGTGTTGACTCATTGGAAAAGAGCCTGATGCTAGGAGGGATTGGGGGCAGGAGGAGAAGGGGACAACAGAGGATGAGATGGCTGGATGGCATCACTGACTTGATGGACATGAGTTTGGATAAACTCTGGGAGTTTGGTGATGGATACCGAGGCCTGGCGTGCTCTGATTTATGGGGTCGCAAAGAGTCAGACATGACTGAGTGACTGAACTGAACTGAACTGAACTGAATTTGCCCTGATTCATGGACCTACCATTCCAGGTTCCTATGCAATATTGCTCTTTACAGCATCAGACCTTGCTTCTATCACCAGTCATATCCACAACTGGGTTTTGTTTTTGCTTTGGTTTCTTCCCTTCATTCTTTCTGGAGTTATTTCTCCTTCTTAAGAACCTTCTGAATAATCCTGTCATCTTAAATGTAGGGAGTGGATCTGGTAAGATCTTTCTATTGTTAGTTCTAATCCTGTTATCTTAAAATGTACATTATGGGAGTGGGTCTAGTAAGATCTTTATAACCTTGAGACATTCTTTTGATTTATTGTAATGACCAATTACAACCAATTACAAGAAGTGGCAGTTGCAGGGGCACAGGAGGGCCAAGAGGATCTACTCTGCGTTCAAGGTCGGGAGGGGCGACTGTGAGGAGATACCTCTTATCCAAGGTAAGGAGCAGTGGCTGCACTTTGCTGGAGCAGCCGTGAAGAGATACCCCGGCATTCTAGAATGTGAACGTCGACATTCTAGAAATCAACGAACTAAAATGGACTGGAATGGGTGAATTTAACTCAGTTGACCATTATATCTACTACTGTGGGCAGGAATCCCTTAGAAGCAATGGACTAGCCATCATGGTCAACAAAAGAGTCCGAAATGCAGTCAGGTGCAGTCTCAAAAATGGCAGAATGATCTCTGTTCATATCCGAGGCAAACCATTCAATATCACATTAATCCAAGTCTATGCCCCAACCAGTGATGCTGAAGAAGCTGAAGTTGAATGGTTCTATGAAGACCTATTAGAACTGACACCCCAAAAAGATGTCCTTTTCATTATAGGGGACTGGAACACAAAAGTAGGAAGTCAAGAAACACCTGGAGTACAGGCAAATTTGGCCTTGGAGTACAGAATGAAGCAGGGCAAAGGCTAATACAGTTTTGCCAAGAGAACGCACTGGTCACAGCAAACACCCTGTTCCAACAACACAAGAGAAGACTCTACACATGGGCATCACCAGATGGTCAACACCGAAATCAGATAAGCCTTTAGAAAAGGCAGAGGAACCAGAGATCAAATTGCCAACATCCGCTGGATCATGGAAAAAGCAAGAGAGTTCCAGAAAAATATCTATTTCTGCTTTATTGACTATGCCAAAGCCTTTGACTGTGTGGATCACAATNGAGGAAAAGGGGACGACCGAGAATGAGATGGCTGGATGGCATCATGGACTCGATGGACGTGAGTCTGAGTGAACTCTGAGAGATGGTGATGAACAGGGAGGCCTGGCGTGCTGCAGTTCATGGGGTCACAAAGAGTTGGACATGACTGAGCGACTGAACTGAACTGAAAGAAAGTGAAAGTGAAGTCGCTCAGTCGTGTCTGACTCTTTGCAACCCCATGGACTGTAGCCTACCACGCTTCTCTGTCCATTTTCCAGACAAGGGTACTGGAGTGGGTTGCCATTTCCTTCTCCAGGGGATCTTCTTGACCCAGGGATTGAATCCAGGTCTCCTGACGTTGCAGGAGACGCTTTACCCTCTGAGTCACCAGGAAAGCCCTGTCTCATCTAAAGTCCTTACAAAATACTGACTTTCCCTGTAATACTGACTATTAATACTGTAATATCCCTATATGGTATATCCCTATATGTAATATCCCTANCATTGAATCCAGGTCTCCTGACGTTGCAGGAGACGCTTTACCCTCTGAGTCACCAGGAAAGCCCTGTCTCATCTAAAGTCCTTACAAAATACTGACTTTCCCTGTAATACTGACTATTAATACTGTAATATCCCTATATGGTATATCCCTATATGTAATATCCCTATATGGTATATTACAGTATTATATCTTATGTATTTCATGCCCGGTAGTTTGTAACTCTAATCCCCTTTCCCTACCTTTCATTTTCCGTCAACCCTCTCCCCCATGGTAACCACTAGTTTATTCCCTGTGAATCTGTTTCTGTTTTGTTATGTTTGTTCATTAGTTTTATTTCTACAGGTTCCATATTTGAGTGAAAATGTACTACATATGCTTTACTGGACATAATACCCTCCAGTTCCATCCATGTTGTTGTAAATGTAAAATTTCTACTCCTATTCAATAGGTTACCTTTTTGTTTTGTTGATGATTTCTTTCATATTGCAAAAGCTTTTCAGTTTGATGTGTCCCATTTGTTTATTTTTTGGTTTTGTTTTCCTTGCCTGAGGGAACATTTACAAAAAAATATATTGCTAAGACCTATAATCAGAGGGTATTCTCCCTATGTCCTCTTCTAGGCATTTTACAGTTTCTAGTTTTACATTTATGTTTTTAACAGGTTTTGAGTTTATTTTGAGATACAGTGTGAAAAAATGTTCTCATTTCATTATTTTACATATTTGTTGTTGTTGCTCAGTTGTTACAGACTCTTTGTGACCCCCGTGGACTGCAGCACTCCAGGCTTCCCTAGCTTCACCATTTCCTATAACTTTCTCAAATTCATATCCATTGAGTTGGTGATGCCATCCAACCATCGAATCCTCTGTCATCCCCTTCTCCTCCTGCCGTCTATCTTTCCCAATATCAGGGTCTTTTCCAATGAGTCAGCTCTTCGTATCAGTGGCCAAAGTATTGGAGATTCAGCATCAGCCCATCCAGTGAAAATTCAGGGTTGAGTTCCTTAAGGATTGACTGGCTTGATCTCCTTGCAGTCCAAGGAATTCTCAAGAGTCTTCTCCAACACCATAGTGTGAAAACATAAATTCTTTGGGCTCAACCTTCTTTATGGTCCAACTCTCACATCCTTACACAACTATTGGAAAAACCATAGCTTTGATTATAGCGACATTGTCAGCAAAGTAATGTCTCTGTTTTTTGATATGCTGTCTAGGTTGGTCATAGCTTTTCTCCAAGGAGCAAGCATCTTTTAATTTTATGGCTGCAGTCACCATCGGCAGTGATTTTGGAGCCCAAGAAAATAAAGTCTATCACTGTTTTCATTGTTTCCTCATCTATTTGCTGTGAAGTGTTGGGATCAGATGTCATGATCTTAGTTTTCTGAATGCTGAGTTTTAAGCTGTTTTTTTCACTCTCCTTTTTCACCATTAAGAGGCTCTTCTGTTCCTCTTCACTTTCTGCCATAAGGGTGGTGTCATCAGCATATTTGAAGTTATTGATACTTCTCATGGCAATCTTGACTTCACCTTGTGCTTCTTCCAGCCTGGCATTTCACATGATGTACTCTGCATATAAATTAAATAAGAAGAGTGACAATATATAGCTTTAATGTACTCCATTTCCAATTTTGACCATTCTATTGTTCCATGTCTGGTTCTAATTGTTGCTTCTTGACTTGCATAGAGGTATTCTCATGTCTTTAAGAAATTCTTTTACATCCAGCTGTCCAGTTTTCTTTGCACCAATTATTGGAGAGACTGTCTTTTCCCCTTTGTATATTCCCCTTTGTATATTCACACAGTATGTGTATGAGTTTATTTCAAGGCTCTTTATTTTATTTTATTGATCTATATGTCTGTTTTTGTACCGTCCAGAGACCCTGAGGCCCCCTAAAGGTCACCGGGATCCGCCCCTTACTGTTTCGATTAGTGTAGTTTCAAGTATAGTCTGAAATCAGTGTATGTGATACCCCCAGTTGTGTGTGTGTGTTTTCCTCTCAAGATTGCTTTGGCTATTTGAAGTCTTTGTGGTTCCAAACAGTATTATTGTTCTAGATCTGTAAAAAATGTCATGGTTATTTTGATAGGGATTGCATTAAATCTGTAGATTTTTTATGAGTGGTATGAATTTTTCAATTGTATTAATTCTTCTAATCCATGAACCCGGGATATCTTTCCATTTATGTTTTATCTTCAATTTCCTTCATCGGTAGCTTATATTTTTTTCAGACGATAGGTATTTTGACCACCTTGATTAGATTTATTAGTGGGTATTTTACTTTCTTAAAAGTNGAGCCTGGCGGGCTACAGTCCAGAGGGTTGCATCTGTCTCTTATACACATCTTATATTTTTTTCAGACGATAGGTATTTTGACCACCTTGATTAGATTTATTAGTGGGTATTTTACTTTCTTAAAAGTGGTTTTGAACAGGCTTATTTTCTTCCTTACTCTTTCTGATAATTCGTTATTAGTGTATAGAGATGAAACAGATTTCTGTGTATAAATCTTGTATTCTACAACTTTAATTAATTCATTTTTTGTAATAACTTTTTGGTGTAAACATTAGGGTCCCCTGTATATGGTGTCATTTCATTGGCAGATAGTGACAGTTTTACTTTTTCCCTTCTAATATGGATGCCTTTTGTTTTATTTACCTACCTGATTGCTGTGATTAGGACTTCCAATACAGTGTTGAATAAAAGTGATCAGAGTGAGCCTGTCTGTCTTGTTCCTGATCCTAAAGGAACAGTTTATAGTTTTTGAACATTGAGTATGACATTACTTGTGAGTTTGTCATAAACCTGTCATGTCTTTTATTACGTTGAGATATTTTCCCTCTATATCAAACTTGTTAAGAGTTTTTATCATGGATGAATGTTGAATTTTCTCAAATACTTTTTCTGTATCTATTGACACGATTTTATTTTTATTGTTTGTTTTGTTGAGTTTCAGATATTGAACCATTCTTGCATCCCTGGGATAAATCCCACTTTGTCATTGCATAGATTCAAAGGACTAGGTCTGGTAGACAGAGTGCCTGAAGAATTATGCACAGAGGTTCATAATGTTGAAAGGGAGGTGGTGACCAAAACCATCCCCAAGAAAATGAAATGCAACAAGGCAAAGTGGTTGTCTGAGGAGGCTTACAAATAGCTGTGAAAAGAAGAGAATGGAAAGGTGAAGGAGAAAGGGAAAAAATAAACCCAACTGAAAGCAGAGTTTCCGCGAATAACAAGGAGAGATAAGAAGTCCTTCTTAAGTGAACAAGGCAAAGAAATAGAGGAAAGCAATAGAATGGGAAAGATTAGAGATCTCTTTAAGAAAATTGGAGATACCAAGGGACCATGTGATGTAAAGATGAGTGAAATAAAGGAGATAAATGGCAAGAGATTAAGAAGAGTTGACAAGAATACACATAAATGTACAAAAAAGGTCTTAATGACCAAGATAACCACAATGGTGTTGTCACTCACCTAGATAGAGCCAGACATACTGGAATGTGAAGTCAAGTGGGCCTTGGGAAGCATTACTAGGAACAAAACTAGTGGAGGCAATAGAATTCCAGCTGAGTTATTTCAAATCCTAAAAGATGGTGCTGTTAAAGTGCTGCACTCAATATGCCAGCAAATTTGGAAAACTTAGCAGTGGCCACAGGGACTGGAAAAGATGAGTTTTCATTCCAATCCCAAAGAAAGACAATGCCAAAGAATGTTCAAACTATCATTCAATTATACTCATTTCACATAGTAGCAAGATTATGCTCAAAATCCTTCAAGCTAGGCTTCAATAGTACATGAACAAAGAACTTCCAGATGTTCAAGCTGGATTTAGAAAAGGCAGAGGAACCAGAGTTCAAATTGCCAGCATCCACTGGATCATAGAAAAAGCAAGGGAATTGTCAAAAAACATCTGCTTCATTGACCATGCTAAAGCCTTTGACTGTGTGGATCACAACAAATTCTTAAAGAGATGAGAATACCAGACCTGAGAATACTTGTCTCCTGAGAAACCTGTATGCAGGTCAAGAAGCAATATTTAGAAGCAGACATGGAACAATGAACTGGTTCAAAATGAAAAAGGAGTATGTCAAGGGTGTGTATCGTCACCCTGCTTATTTAAATTATATGTAGAGTACATCATGCAAAATGCCAGGCTGGTTGACTCACAAGCTGGAATCAAAATTGACAGGAGAAATATCAATAATATCAGATATCCAGATGACACCACTTTAATGGCAGAAAGTGAAGAAGAACTAAAGAGCCTCTTGATGATGGTGATAGAGGAGAGTGAAAAACCTGGCTTAAAACTCAGCATTCAAAAAATGAAAATCATGGAATCTGGCCCTATAAATTCATGACAAATAGATGGGGAAACAATGGAAACAGTGACAGATTTTATTCCTTGGGCTCTAAATCACTATGGACAGTGACTACAACCATAAAATTAAAAGAAGCTGTTCCTTTGGAAGAAAAGCTATGACAAACATAGACAGCAGATTAAGAAATAGAGACATTACTTTGTCAACAAATGTATATATAGTCAAAGCTAAGGTTTTTCCAGTAGTTCTTTATGGATGTGAGAATTTACAACCATAAAGAAGGCTGAGCGCTGAAGAATTGATTTGACTTGTGCTGGAGAAGACTCTTGAAAATCCCTTGGACAATAAGGAGATCCCACTTATCAATCCTAAAGGAAATTAACCCTGAATATTTATTGGAAAATGTGGTGCTAAAGCTGAAGCTCCAGTACTTTGGGCACCTGATGCGAAGAGCCGACCAATTGGAAAAGACCCTGATGCAGGGAAAGGTTGCGGGCAAGAGGAGAAGGCGGGGGCCGGGGCAGGGAGGGGCAACAGAGGACAAGAGGNGTTGGTCATAACTTTTCTTCCAAAGAGTAAGCGTCTTTTAATTTCATGGTTGCTGTCACCATCTGCAGTGATTATCTTAGTCATGAAGATCTTTTTTGTACAGTTCTTCTGTGTATTCTTGCCACCTCTTCTTAATATCTTCTGCTTCTGTTAGGTCCATACCATTTCTGTCCTTTATCAAGCCCATCTTTGTATGAAATATTCCCTTGGTATCTCTAGTCTTTCCCATTTTGTTGTTTTTCTCTATTTCTTTGCATTTATTGGTGAGGAATGCTTTCTTATCTCTCCTTGCTATTCTTTGGAATTCTGCATTCAGATGCTTATATCTTTCCTCTCCTCCTTTGCTTTTTGCTTCTCTTTTTTTCACAGCTATTTGTAAGGCCTCCCCAGACAGGCATTTTGCTTTTTCGCATTTCTTTTCCGTGGGGATGGTCTTGTTCCCTGTCTCCTGTACAATGTCAGGAACCTCTGTCCCTAGTTCATCAGGCACTCTATCTCTCAGATCTAGTCCCTTAAATCTATTTCTCACTTCTACTGTATAATCATAAGGGATTTGATTTAGGTCATACCTGAATGGTCTAGTAGTTTTCCCTACTTTCTTCAATTTAAGTCAGAATTTGGCAATAAGGTCATCATTGCCATCTTTCTAAATTCCATATATATGTTTTGATATACTGTATTGATGTTTTTCATTCTGACTGGCTTCATTCTGTATAATAGGCTCCAGTTTCATCCACCTCATTGGAACTGATTCAAATATGTTCCTTTTATTAGCTGAGTAATATTCCATTGTGTATATGTACCACAGCTTTCTTATCCATCTCTCTGCTGATGGGCATATAGGTTGCTTACATGTCCTAGCTATTGTAAACAGCACTGTGATGAACATTGGGATACATGTGTCTCTTTTAATTTTGGTTTCTTTGATGTGCATGCCTAGCAGTGGGATGGCTGGGTTGTATGCCAGTTCTATATCCAGTTTTTTAAGAACTCCTCACACTATTCTCCATAGTGGCTGTACTAGTTTGCATTCCTACCAACAGTGTAAGAGGGTTCCCTTTTCTCCACACTGTACACAGCACTTATTTTTTGTAGACTTTTTGCTAACAGCCATTCTGACTGGCATGAGATGGTACCTCATTGTGGTTTTGATTTGCATTTTTCTGTTAATAAGTGATGTTGAGCATCTTTTCATGTGTTTGTTAGCCATCTGTATGTTTTCTTTGGAGAAATGTCTGTTTAGTTCTTTGGCCCATTTTTTCATTGGGTTGTTTATTTTTCTGGAATTGAGCTGCAGGAGTTGCTTGTATATTTTTGAGATTAATTCTCTGTCAGTTGCTTTGTTTGCTATTATTTCCTCCCATTCTGAAGGCCATCTTTTCACCTTGCTTATATTTTCCTTTGTTGTGCAAAAGCTTTTACATTTAATGGGTCCCATTTGTTTATTTTTGCTTTTATTTCCATTACTCTGGGAGATGGGTCATAGAAGATCTTGCTGTGATTTATGTCAGAGTGTGTTTTGCCTAGTTTTCCTCTAGGAGTTTTATAGTTTCTGTTCTTACATTTAGATCATTAATCCATCATGAGTTTATTTTTGTGTATGGTGTTAGAAAGTGTTCTGGTTTCATTCTTTTACAAGTGGTTGACCAGTTTTCCCAGTACCACTTGTTAAAGAGATTGTCTGTTCTCCATTGTATATTTTTGCCTCCTTTGTCAAAGATAAGGTGTCCATAGGTGTATGGATTTATCTCTGAACTTTCTATTTTGTTCCATTGTTCTATATTTCTGTCTTTGTGCCAGTACTATACTGTCTTGATGACTGAAGCTTTGTAGTATAATCTGAAATCAAGCAGGTTGATTCCTCCAGCTCCATTTTTCTTAAGATTGCTTTGGTATTTGAGGTTTTTTGTATTTCCATACAAATTGTGAGATTATTTTTTCTAGTTCTATGAAAAATACTATTGGTAGGTTAATAGGGATTGCATTGAANTCTGCTGACTTTGGCTTTGCTTATTCTTCTTTTTCTAATTCAGGAATGTAAGTTTATATGGCAGGAATGTAAGTTTTTCTTATTTCTTACAGTCGATCTTTATTGCTATAAATTTCCATTTTAGATCTCTTAGAACAGCTTTTGCTGTGTCCCATAGATTTTGGAATGTTGTGTTCCATAGATTTTGGAATGTTGTGTTTTTATTTTCATTTGTTTTGAATTATTTCCTTCTTTCTGTTTTAATTTACCTATTTTTTTGTACTTGTTTGTGTTTTTTCCATTTTTCATCCTGTAATTGATTTCTAATTTTATACTGTTGTGGCTGGAAAACATACTTGATATAATTTCATTCTTCTTAAATTTGTTGAAATTTTTTTGTGGTTTACCATGTGATTTGTCCTGGAGAATTTTCCACATGCACTTGAAATAAATGTGTATTCTGGCATTTGGGGATGGAATGTCTTGTAGATATCTAAGTCTTAGCATCTAATACCACTGTTTGCCTATTGATTTTCTATTTTTTAAAAATTACTGTCAGTTTTAATTTCTCCCTTGATATCTGTTAATATTTCTTTGTGTATTTGAATGCTCCTATATTAGATCCATATATGTTTGCAAATGGCATATCCTTTTGTATTGACCCAGTTATCATTATATAATTTCCTTTTTGTTTTTTATTGCTTTATTTCAAAGTCTACTTTATTAGTTGTGAGTATTGCTACCCCAGTTTCTTTTTGTTTCAGTGTGCATGGAGTACTTTTCTATCCCCTTATTTTCAGTATGCATGTGTCTTTAGTGCTGATGTGTGTCTTACAGGTAGCACATCAGATGGGTCTTGTTTGTTTGTTCATTTTTAATTTAATCAGCCATCTTACTTATATTGAATGGAACATTTAGCCCATTGACTCTTAAAGTGATTATTGTCAGAAGTGCACTTATTACCATTTTATTACTGTGAACTGGTTGTTTTGTAGTTTTTCTTTATTATTTTATTCTTTTAAGTCTCTTCTCTTGTGATTTGATGATTTTCTTTTGCATTATGTTTTTGTTCCCTTCTAATTTTTGTATATCTATTATAGGTTTTTAATTTGTGGTTACCATGAAATTCATATATATTGATGTATATCTACTTATTTTAAGCTTATAGTAACTAAAGTTCAAACACATTCCAAGAGATCTATACTTTTATTACTCCCTAAATGCTTTGTTTTTGCCATACATTTAAAAATTGTTATTTATTTTTGACCATACTGGGGCTTCACTGTGGTGCACAAGCTAGGTACTTGTGGTGCGTAAACTCAGTAGTTGTCGTGCATGTTCTTAATTGCTCTGAGTTACGTGGGATCTTCCTGGACCAGGGATTCGAACCTGTGTTTGCTGCCTTGGCACGTGGATTCTTAACCACTGGAACACCACGGAAGTCCTGTTTTGTGATTTTAATTTTGTAATTTGCATCCTCACGTCTAACCCTTAATTGTTTATTGTTGTGATAGTTGATTTTGTCTTTTAACCTTAATATCAGCTTATTTAAGTGACTGAACCGTTGTATTTACTGTATATTTGCCTTTACCAGTGGGATCTTTCCTTTCCTACATCTTTTAATTTTTTGTTATAGCTGTTTATTTTTCAGTTAAAGACACACTTTAATATTTCTAGTAAAGTCAGTTTAGTAGTGATACACTTTTTAAGTTTGTGCTTGTCTGGGAAACTCTGTATATTTCCTTTAGTTCTGAGTGATAATCTTGAGCATAAAGTGTCCTAGGTTATAGATTTCTTTTTCTTTCAGTATTTTAAATATATCTTGCCACTCCTTTCTGGCCTGCAAATTTTCTGCTGAAAAATCTGCTGATGGCCTTATAGTGGTTTCCTTGTCTCTTATTTTTTTCTTCTTGCTGCCTTTAAAATTCTCTCTTTATGTGTAAGTGTTCTTATTTGTACCTTTTGATTACCTTTATCCAGTTGTTCCTCCTCCTAACCTCCCATCTTTAGTAACTAGAGATTTGATCTGCTATCCTTTAATTTTTTTTATCACCAAAGATTCCCCATATTACCTTCCTGTTTTGAAATTGCATTTTCCTGGATTCTTTTTCTTTTTTTATTTCCTGTGGCAATTTGATAAATATATCTTCAAGTACCATTGATGAAAAGGTAGACGTGTCATAAGTTTCTGATGTTTAATATATGGATTTTTAAAATTCTACCTTCCAGTTGATTATCAAATTTTTGGGTACAGAATTTATCATTTGAATCTTTAAGAAATTAAATTGTTTCCTGATTGTTGTTTAGCATTCAGAGTTGCTAATGAGACAACTGATGCTCATGCAACATAATAATATTTTTGATTATTTAACTAATAAATTTCTACTTGGATAATACCTTGCCATTCTTTGGTAATCAGTGGCATCCAATTCAATGAGAGGGCAATTCAATCTAGAAAATAGTGATCTTTGCTCAGTTTGGGGGTCTCAAATTACACTTCTTCAACCCACGATAGGAAAATTATCTTGAAAGCCCAAACTTGCTGAAAAGAAAAAAAATATTACTTCCTAAATTCCAGAAGTTTTTATTTACATAATCAGAACAAGATTTACATATATTAGAGCTTAAAGTCTAAACTATAATGAAAAATAGTGCTTCCCAGGTCGTACAGTGATAAAGAATCCGCCTGCTAATTCAGGAGACGCAGGCTTGAGCCCTGGGTTGGGAATATACCCTGGAGTAGGAAATGGCAACCCACTTCAAGATTCTTGCCTGGAAAATTCCATTGACAGAGGAGTCTGGTGGGCCACTGTCCACGGGTCAAAAAGAGTCGACCATGATTGAGCACATGTGCACAGAGTAAAAATAATAAATTTTAGAGTTACAGTCTCATCATTTAGAAATATAGATATATTTTTGTTTTAGAAGCTTAGGCAAGAGCAAAAGTCACATGAAAGAGAGAGAAGGAGAAAGGAGGAGATAAATAGTCTTGATCGCATCTTTGTGCATTGAATTTTTACATATTGAATTTTCTCACTATTTTTTCCAACGTAGCATGGAAACAGTAGAGTAGCCTCAGTAGCAAAAGTGTGTAGATGGAAGAACCTGAAACATCACTCCAAGTTGTCTGGGTCCCCCATGTCATAAAGAAATTTTGACACACTTTGGAACACAGGTAAAAAATTGTCAAGACAAACTAACTGTTTTGAAAAGGTCTGGAGTAATAGTAGGTAGATTGCAGAGAATGAGAGTGCAACCAAAGTTGTGAAATTTGAGTAAGAGTTCCAATATAGGGCTCTTGTGAAGTCACTCAGTCATGTCTGACTCTTTGCCACCCTGTGGACTGTAGCCCAACAGGCTCCTCCGTCCATGGGATTCTCCAGGCAAGGATACTGGAGTGGGTTGCCATTTCCTTCTCCAGGGGATCTTCCCAACCCAAGGATTGAACCCAGGTCTCCCGCATTGCAGCCAGACGCTTTAACCTCTGAGCCATAGGGCTCTTGAAGCCTGACAAATCAGACTGACTTAACAGACACCAGCACAGAAGGCTCATGGCCTGGGGGAAGAAACAGCTCAGTAGAGACCAGAGGATCCACAGGATAGCATATAGAACAGAGACCTTCCCCCACTTCTACAACAGAATGTGCAGCAGCTGGCTGCTAATTAGAGAGCACTCAACTCAAATTGCCTTAAAATAATAAAGAAATTGATTGACACCCACTACGTAAGGACTGCAGGTAGGGTGGCTTCAAGGTGTTTTCTTGTCTCTTTCACGGAACATGATGCTGCTGGCTGTGATCTATGTGTTGACTGCATCCCCATGGTGGTTAGCTAGATGGCTATAGACACTGGGCCTCCTATCTGTGTAGGCTTTTGACCAGGGAAACGGAGTGACCGCCTGTTTTATGTGTCTCTCCTGAGGGCAAGGCTGCTTTTCATAAGAAATCTCTGGAGAATTTCCCCCTGAATTTTATTGTCTGAAGGTTTACATGCTCCTCTCTGAATCTGTCACTGAGCTAACTGGATTTCCATAAGTTGAAGGGGACATGGTATAGACTTTCTCATGTTTTCATGGACCAATACACCCAGAGCTCTTTCACGGTAGGAAAGGGTTATTGATGTAAGACCGACAGTAATTCTAGTCATCTTCAGATAATACATGAGGTAGAAAATGGGTGAGTGGAAAAAACTCTTGGGAACTGAGAAAGAGCCTGACAGGATATTTGTAACTAAAGTTACTTAATGTTCCCCACAAAATGACTCATTTAAAGCAGTTTGACATTTAAGTGCATGTGTATGTCTTCATATTTTCAAGTCCTCCATCCAGTCTTCACCAATGAGGATCCAAAGTTGTTCTTCTTTTTTTTTTTCCCCTTACATTTGATTTGCACTATGCTAATTTTGACCTGGTTACTCTAGTTTTATTTTTGTTCCTTTGTATGTTGTATATTTTCTTTCTCTGGAAAATTTTAAGATCTCTTTTTCCCTTAACATTGTAAAATTTCACGAGGCTCTATCTAGGTCTAGATATTTTATTAATTTAGACATATATCACTTTCTGAGTGTGCTTTTTTAATACTACATTTCACGTTTTTATATGAATTTTTATAATTTATAATTCTTTTTTATGTATTTATTGTTAGGTGTTGAACCTTTACAATACCTTTTCAATCCTGGTATTGAACCAAGATTCCTTGGTAGCTCAGCTGGTAAATAATTGCCTGCACTGGAAACCCTGCAATTCCTGGGTCAGAAAGATCCCTTGGAGAAGGGCTAGGCTACCCACTCCAGTATTCTTGTGCTTCCCTGGTGGCTCAGCTGCTAAAGAATCTGCCTGCAATGCGGGAAACCTGGGTTTGATCTCTCGATTGGGAAGATCCCTTGGAAAAAGGAATGGCTACCCACTCTTATAATCTGGCCTGGAGAATTCCACGGACTGTATAGTCCATGAGTTCGCAAAGACTCAAACACAATTGAGCATCTTTCACGTTGAACCTTTTAGATTGAGCCCCTATTTTTTTTTTCGCATGTTTCTTATCTTCTCTTTTGTAATATATTTTGAGACATTTCCTGCAATTTATATCATAGACTTTCTATTCTTTAACAGTTATATATTTTAATTTCTAGGAAATTTTTCTTGTTCTCTTTTCATCCTCCTTTTTAACATCTCAATCGTACTTTATATGCAATTTTTTCTTTTATCTCTGTAATAAAATCCACTACAAAATTTTAAACTATTTTCTTATGTTCCCTTCATTATTCTGATTTTCCTGAGACTACTTTTTTTTTTATATAATTTGATTTGCTTATTTTTGGCGTGCTTGGTCTTTGTTGTGGCGTAGGCTTTTCTCTAGGTGTGGCAAATGGTGGGAGCGAGGGGCTACTCTCTAGTGTGGTTCTCCAGCTTCTCATTGTGGCAGCTACTTTATTGCGGAGCATGGACTCTAGGTGCGTGGGCTCCAATAGTTGTGGCTCCTGGGCTCTAGAGTTCAGTCTTAGCAGATGTGGCACATGGGCTTAGTTGCTCCACAGAGTGTGGAATCTTCCCAGACCAGGAACAAAACCCATGTCTCCTGCATTGGCAGACAGATTTTTTACCACCGAGCCACTGGGGAAGCCCTCTGTTTATTTTTGACTTCCTTTTTCAAACTGTCCCTGTGTTTGAAGATCATAATTGTCCACTGGAATTCCTCTGCTCTCTCTTTCCTGATAAGGCACTCAAATAGGAGGAAATGTGAGTGAGGAACTGTCCTTTGGGAGGAATTAAGTCCATAGTCAGGTTCTATTTAGGGCGAGAGGATGCTGTGACAACTTTTAGGTGTGGACCCCATGTATGAATCTGGGGTAACAGTGCCAAACCTAAAAGCAGAGCTTCTGCTCTATTTAAAAGTTAATATATANGAATCCATCTGCAGTGTGGGAGACCTGGGTTTGATCTCTGGGCTGGGAAGATCCCCTAGAGAAGGGAACGGCTACCCACTCTAATTTTTTTAAACTTTATTTTCCTTTACAATACTGTATTGGTTTTGCCATATATCAACATGAATCTGCCATGGGTGTACACGTGTTCCCAATCCTGAGCCCCCCTCCCACCTCCCTCCCCGTACCATCTATTTTTTCCTGGAGAATTCCATGACTGTATAGTCCATGGAGTCGCAAAGAGTTTGACATGACTGAGCGACTTTACTTTTAACCCTGGTCTTCTATATAGGAACCTCTTCACAGGCTGCTTGAACTTCCTCATAACATGGTAGGTGGGTCCTAAGATCTAAGGTCCCAAGTAAACAGGGTGGAAGTACATAGCATTTTTCTAATATAGCCTTGGATTTCGCATTGTGTTACCTGTGCCATAGTCCATTGGTTGAGGTAGTCACAAAGTGCTGCTCGGTTTTAAGAAGAGACATAGACATTAACTCTTGATGGGAAAGCTGCAGGCTTCCAGAAGAGTTTGAGATATAGTAGTTCTTTGAAAACTATAACTTTCCATGGGTTAGGAGAAATTTGAAAAACTAAGAAGATAGGAAATATTTATAGGAAATGTAGAAAAAAGATTATGCCAAAGCAAGGATTTGTGAAGGCCTAGCACATTCAAGGAACATCAGATTTTCAGTGAATTGAGTACTTAACAGGTGCTATAGACAGTGCTTAAAGATGCAGCTCCAAATTCACCTGTTTTTTATAAGATTCCTGGAGTTCTAAAGATAAATTTAATTGTTACTTCCATTGTTTTTTATTCCTCTGATACTGGGATTATATCTTTCTTGCAGTATTTATCAAATACTATTTTATTTTTACTTTTAGATGACTGTCTTCCTCATACAACTATTAGAGCAGACTTATAGAAGCATTTAAATGGGAGGAGTATAATTTTAGGTTCTTTTTTTAAAAAATAAGGGATTACAACCTTTTATGTCTTAGTTATATCCTTCAAGTTAAAAGCATAAACACAAATATGAATATAATCATATTTAATAACATGAACTTGGTAACATACTATACTATATACTGTTATAAGTACATTTTATTTTTTTTCAAGTTACTACAGATTGAATGTATGACTGACTTAGAATTTTTCCATGATCAAATGGAAATATTTCTTGCTAGACACACAAACCACAAACTTGGAATATCCAATTTTGCAAGTAGAACACTGGTGGCTGTTTGTCATCAGCTCAGTCTAAGAGTTTGTAGTTCTCAGAAAAACCTTTGTTTCTTAAATATCTCTATATTTTGTCAGGATCATTAATGTAGCCTTTAGCAACTTGATTGATTCTAATTTTGAAATCTGTTTCTTTTTTGACTTAAAATTTCTTTTTCTGCTACATCTTTTTTCATACCATAGAGTTTGAAACTAAAATTTGAATATTCAAGTATTTCTAGGTTAACCACATTTGTGGTCAATTGCCTTGTAACAAATACAACAAACCTAGCTGCTTTTTGAGCTCACAGTTTTGTAGGTCAGAAATCTGGGCCCAGTATATCCCAGATATCCCAGATGTTACAAGGCTGAAGTAAAGGTGTTGGCTAGTGCTGTAGTCTCGTTAGGAGGTCAGGGGTCTCTTCCAAGGTAACATAGTTGTGACAGAATTCAGTTCCTTGTGGTTATGGGACTGTGGTCCCCCTACCCTTTTGGCTGTCAGCCAGGAGACATTCTCAAATCCTAGAGGCTGACTACATTCCTTGCACATGACTCCTTCTGTCCTAATACAGAATGAAAAATCTCCCTTGTAGCATATCTCGGATACTTCAAATCTCTTTCTTCAAAAAGAGGCCTGTCCCTTTTTAAATTTTATTTTATTTTTTACTTTATTTTACTTTACAATACTCTATTGGCTTTGCCATACATCGACATGAANTTTTTTTTTTTTTTTTAATAAAGGCAACTATGCCATAAAACACAGCCTAATCATGAGTGAAATCTGTCATGGTCTTGGTTCTGTTCCAAGGGGCAGAAATCTTATGGGATAAACATTAAAAATTGGACAATTTTGAGAGTAAATGGGGGCTCTCTTACTTTATTAATACTTACACTGAGACAATAAGTGGAAACTGAGGCTATCTTGGGAAAACAGGATCATGTTTACATTTAATTATTTCCTTTGTTTTTCATTAAGTCCACATGCTCACTTTTCAATTCCTTTCTATTTCTTTGTTTTCAAATTTATTTATTATTCGAAACATGCAAAAAATTAATACATGCAACATGTAAGTTATGAAGCACAAAAACCTTAAAACCATGAACCCAACATATAGTTTAAGATTCTTAACATACCACTACCATTTCATCTGCTTTCAGCCTCCTCCCTTGTCCCACTGCCAGGTGCCTCCTCTTTGTTCCACCATTATCTCCAGCTTCTGCCAGAGTTTGTGGTTTTCACATTAGAGCTGAACTTTGAGTGTCTAAGAACCACTGTAGAGTTACTAGATGGAAAAGTCACCAAGGTACTGAATATTTTCCCCCACGTTTACTGTAGTAGCCTAAAGTTATCATGCTGCTGACCCCTAATTTCTCCAAAGTATTCATAGAAAAGTCAGCTGTCATTTGGAGTCATCTCAGTAGTATCCCTTTGTAACTTGTTCCGGGACATTTGCCACTTGGAGGTAAACTCCACTGACCAACCACTTTCATCACAAGGCTTTGCTGGCTCTGATCAGGGTCCTGATTTTTTTTTTTTTTCTCACAGCTGCTGCTGCTGCTGCTGTGAAATTGTGTCCACTAAATTCCTGAGAGTCCTTCCTTGATTATTTTGATTTATAAGCACACGGGTACTTCTCACAGTGAAAACTCATTTGTACCATATTGTGTACAAAAGCATCCAGGTATCTGGTCTGGTGATATCAGCAACATACTTTAACAAAAAGAATCTTGTATTTCTTTGGTTTGTAGTCTTAATGTGTTGGCAAGACTATTTTAACCCTGATTTTCACTGGCTGTTGCCTACCTCCAAAAATCAACTGAAATCATGAGGCACTTTGTACTGATAATACTGTATTTTTCTACTGTAAAAGATGGCCTGTATTCCTCATACTTCCAAACAGTCATTTGTGAAAATTCAAAATTCAGTTTGTCAAGACCTGTCTAGTTCCTAGAATTTTTGACTCACTTTTTTCACGACTAGTACCAGTTAATTGCAGCCTGTAAGCTCAGCTCCCCTTATGTCAGAGGGGAAGTTCTAGCTTAAAAAGAGAAGTCAAAATAGTTTTAGCTCATTTCTGTTAGACTGTGCATAAATCTCTGTTCCTTGTCCAACTTTAACATTTGCACAGTTCTCATTATTGCAATTCTGCTTGTCCTTGCTAACCAAACATTTTCTGATATTCATATATTTTCCTAGATGTATATTCCTTTATGGGAGTAGGGCCTTGTCTATCTCATACCATACCTTTTTCTTATTCTGCCTACATAGCCCAGGGACCTACTACTTGTTGATATAATATGCATAAACTGCTACCTATCTTTTGGCATTCAGGGCATTCTTTGGTCTTGGCCTCTGTATGCCAATTGCCTATGAACACTGTATTTTTCTCTCTACTATTCAGGATGTTTTGCTCAATTTCTGCCTTCTAGTGCGGGCTCACTGGCACTGCACATCTGTGGTAGGCCTCTGGGTTTCTGTAGAAACAAGATTATGTCTGTTTGTGACTTTAGAAAGGACCGAGAATGGAAGCCATGTCAAATTATGTGCAATAAAATATTAAACTTTATTGATAAGTCAACAAACATTTATTATTTTCTAGCTCCAAAGCAGATGATATTTGTCAGCAAACATAGTACATCAACCCCTTGCCATAAATTGTCTTCCTCCTTTCTAATAAAAATTTCAGTCTCACTTGTATTTTCATTTAGACGGCTTTCATAGCAGTTTCTTTAATCACACTGCAATTTCTCTGTCTTCATTGTTTATTCCTAAAGGAAATAAATTCTTTGTCTGGGATCTAATACACTTACCGTGACATTCACAGTGTGACTCAGATACTTTCTCCCAACTTTCTAATTTAACTTGTTTTTCAGTTTGAAGTTCTCATCTAATATCTATCAAATATTTGAATTATAACAAATTACCAGTACTTGGCCAAATGTGAAGATTCTGTGTAGATATCAGCTGCTATTAATCTTTTATTTTCTTTGAATTCATATGATACTAATAGCTTCCATCACAGCCCTTGCTCAACAGCTGCTCTCATTCCCTTTGAAGTGCAGCTCCCTAAAATGCTCTGCGCCGTCTGCCTGCCCTTCCTCGAGTCCCATAGACTTGACTTTCACTCTCCTTTCTTTTGTTCCCTCCTGTCACCTTGCAGATGACGAAGTGGACCTACAAACACGACTGCTTTCCTTTTTCACCTTCCTTGGCCTCCCTTCTTTCAGGCCTCTTCCGTAGCTGGGCTCCCAGTATTTATCTCTCTTCTGTACTTCCTCCCCTCCATGGTCCTGATTATGGATGATAGTTGAGACTCTCCAGACCCTTGGCAGCCGCGAGGGGGAACACAGGCCGGTTCCTCCAGATGTTCTCCCTGCTCTCCCTGTCCCCCGGCTCGGTCCGCCTCGTGCCTCCATGATACACTTTACCGGCTCAGCCTCTGCTCCCGAGTGCCTGTGGGAGTCGCCGCAGCAGGCTCTGTGACTCTCAGGGTCGTCGGTCTCTCGGGAGTGAAGCGCTCCTGCCTCCCTCCTTCTGGGCACTCATCCACTGGTGAACGCCATTTGATTCCACGGGCTTCTGATCTACAGATAATAATTCTTCAAAACCCTCTGTTTACAAAGATGAGAAAATTAGGGCATAGATAGATTTAAAGACTCTGAAGCAGTCACATGGTATTTACATGTTAGATTTAAACTTGTTGCTAGATCTCTTGACTTCTAAGCAAAAATAATAATAATAATAAATTGCAGAGCAAATCAGGGTGTTAGGAATAGTTGACTCTATCCATATGTTCTAATTTATTCTCAGCCCCAAAACACTAATTTGTAAACATGCCAATCTGCTATTATTATGTTGGGCTTAAATCTTCTTCAGAAAAGTCACTGAAATTTTAAACAGAAAGATAATTAGTTTTCTTTGAGTATCAGACCCAGAAGTTCAAATATAAAGGTCTTGGAATGTGTCTTTACACATTTTCCTGCTTGGATGTGGACTTTGAGGGAACTTGGAGTTAAATTTCATAATCCTTTTAAAGGTTGTACTGCTTAAAAAGGGAGGATCACTGGTGACTCAGTGGTAAAGAATCTGCCTGCAATGTGGGAGACATGGGTTGGATTCCTGGGTCAGGAAGATCCCCTGGAGAAGGAAATGGCAACTCACTCCAGTATTCTTCCCTGGAAAATCCAATGGAGAGAGGAGCCTGTTGGTCTACAGTCCATGGGATCATAAAAGAGTCAGACAAGACTTAGTGACAAAATGACAACAATAATTAAATATTTATTGTTTCTTTTCATACAAGAAAAGTGAATCTATACCCCTAATTGAAAATATCATTTCAATCACTATAAACTAATTAATATTATAAAATAACTATTTATCAGCATATCTCTAAGCAGCATTTACTTTTCTTTTAACCTGATTTTCAATTCTCATAAAAAGATAGCTGCATAACTTATCTGAAACATAGGGCATCAGAAAATACCCCTGCTGGTTTTGAAGTGAAAATCATAATTTCCAGGAATAGTTTTTATTCAGAACTAACCTTTCAGGCTGTATCTTGTCAAAACCAAAACAGCAATCTGAATAACTAAAATTTGAATCAAACCAAAAATAGATGTTATATACCCTAAATGGCTCAAATCCAATGTTTCTTAACTCTTTCTGAATGATATTGTTCATAATAGGTCAAAATACATGGAAAATAAGGTTTAAATGAAGGTATATTCATTTTAAATGTTTTATACAGTGCCATAATTAAGGCAACTGACAGTGACATATGAGCTACATTTCAAATAAATGACATTTACAGAGAATCTCCTATGTTTCTGCTATTTTTCTAATCCTGTGTACAGAGGAGAGCATAGTAGTCCCTGAGAGCAGTAATTCCAACCCTTGAGGCACTTAAGTCTTAGTTTGAAAAATAATATGAAAATAATAGGGAAAGGATGTGTTTTATATATATATATATATATAAAACATATACATACATATATAATATATAAACTATTTTTGTCCCACTTCTCATAATATTTTAATATGTTCTACAGTTGATTTCAAATTTTTAAAAATAATGCATTCATATTGTGACATAGTTATGATTCATATATGTACATATTATTTGTGAATGTTCCCCTTGTTTTATAGAGGGACAGATTTCACACTGTTTAGAAGGGCTTGACTTTTTAAAATAATGTTCTATTTAGTAACTGTGATGTGGTATTTGAATTTAGGAAAACTTTATAAAATAGATCCATGTGACTGGAAAGATTAATGAATCTTCAAAGAATGACATCACTTGAATGAGTAAGTACTGTGACATTTTAAATGAAACTATAATGTAAAATTTACTCCTTAAAACTGTAAAATATGTCATATTTACTTTACCAAATGTACAGATCCCTCAAGATTAAGGTCTTCTAGTCTAGTACATTTATTTTATAGGTATGGATACTCCTGTGTTTTTTTCTTCTTAGTCTATTTTCGTGTGAGAAATTGTCCATAATCTTTTAGAGTGAAAAATGTTTTCTCTGAAATTTCTCTTACAGCTTCACACCATCTAATGTGAAGTTGAATTTACTCTAGAATTCATCTAACTGCTAATGTTCAAAGGTTCACTGAGAAATATATTTTGTACTTCAATAGCCTTTAGGATAAATAGATACTATGCAGGCTAAATTGCTTAAGGAATAAGGAGAAAGGAATAAATAAAAGAGACGTTAAATCAGGGTAGGATGATAGAGAGGAATGATTCAGTAGAGAATTGCACTATTTGGTGTGTGTAGTCTGCAGAATTGAGTGAGTTTTCTGTAAAATATTTTTCTCCAGCTGCTCAGTGATTCAAATTTAAGATTACTTTGTTCATATCCATTTAAATTTATTGAAATATTTTTCTATCAAGTGTATGTCTACAGATAATGTTAAATGAAATAGTCACTCATTTTTGTATGTATGTTGATGTGATATTAAAAAACACAGAGCAACAATTTTGTGCCAGGAACCTACCAATAACTATTAGCAAATCAAACTGATGTGATTATAAGCTATTAGTGTTCAATTTTCTGAGATTTGAGATTAAAAGGATCCCAAATGGAGTACCTAATAGTCATAGCTTACCAGTTTGATGAGTAGCATTCCATGGATTGATATTTAGTTTATCAACTGTATTTTAAGTGAAATGATAACTCAAGGTTAGCAGAAAGAAAGTCTTATATTTCTTTCCCTCTCCCCGGTACTCACTGCTAGCCATTGAAAATTGAATATTCCTTCAGAGTCTCTTATATTGTGAGCATTCAGGATACTGGTTTAACATTATACCAAATTTTAAGTGATCACTTACCATGCAGTGAAACTGATCCTCATGGACATTAATTTTGTGAATTGAATTTTCCCTAGATTAAATAGCCCAAATTGCTCCACTGATCTTTCATCCTTAGGTTCTTTGCTAGACTTTATGATTTAAGTCAAATGAAATATCCTGGCAGACTCCTAATTCCTTGTGTAAAAGAACCCTATTCATATTTTTGTTATAAAACTTGCCATATTTTACTGAATATGCCTGCTTATGTATCAAAATCTCTCTCATATAAGATTATAATTTCTAGAAGTTGTTATGAGGTGAGGGAGTGAGACAGAAGCAAAGACAATGTCACTAGTATCTTGTATGTCTTGTTTTCTCAAGGACCTAAGAGAGTAGGTTCTATGAATATGTTATAAACAATTATGGGTGGAGATATGTCATGATTATCAACTGATCTTACTCCCTTTTAAGCCCTGTGTTTTAGTTTACAGATATCCATATATCTGTACTGTGATAACTAGTATTTTATCTAATGAAGAAATATTCTTACTTTCATTCTTGTCTGTAAAATTTATTCTAATTTTCTTGATGAGTTTATCGTGGTTAACTTCATATGTTAGTTATAAACCACAGTGAAGACAATTCAATTTAAAAATCACTTTATAATTCAAAGTACTTTTCTAATGTCGTCAAACTGTTTAATAAACAGGAGACTTTGCTAAAAGAGTGTAGATTTCCCACAACCTCTTCCTCCCTTTCCCCCTTAAGAAAATTAGTGTTCATCAGAGATTTTGGAATGTTGAAGACCGCTCTATACACTGTAAGGACTCTAATAACTTTGTCATAGTTTTAGAGTTTAAGTTCTTAAACTGGAGCAGTATTTGCATACCTTTTCTACACCCTTCAGCCTAGGAAGTTTCTAAAAATGGCTTGGAAACTTGATAAGAACAAGAAAGTTGACAATCTTTTTTTTTTTTTTTTTAAGTTTCCTTTGTCATGGGAATGTGAAGGTAGAGGATAGCATGTTGAACTTTTTCAGGGAGAAGCATGAACTTAACAGACCCTATGCTTTAGTTAAGGTTCCACTTTGAGAGAATGTATTTAAACACAAATCCCATAATGTCTGGAAATGAACATTATTGCAATCTGACACTGGATGAAGTAAATGTTTTCTCTAATGCTTAAAGAAAGCCTCCTTTATTACAGGGGACCAGGCGCCTGCTGATGAAGAAATCTGGATCCTCTTGGCTGGCAGTGATAGGCATTCTCCTGTTTTTATACTCTATTTGTCAGTAGGATCCTATAGTTCCCTAGATGAGACTGTAACGTTCCCTGGAATTTTCCCCTCCTAACACTCACTTGGTCATAGGTAAGTTGATTACTGTAGCTCAGTTGCTTTGTGAATAAAATGCTTAGTCTGTTTTGATTCTCAGTCTTCAATCTTCATCTGTCATGCATCATATATTGTTTTTTTCTGCACCATTACCCATAGCGGCAGACTAGACAAGACTGTATCATTGACTGCAGACCTCATTGCAGCCCCTCTGGAATTGAAAACATATTGCTGATTATTATGTTTAAAGTTCCTAACCTGTATGCAATCTGTTTGGGATAACAAGATTTTGAAGTTAGCTTTCTGATTCTGTGAACCATGGCAGAATTTAATTCTCTCAGGCTACTTGGAGAGAAAACCAGATCTTGACCATGTAAAGCTAAGGAAAGTCAGGAGAAAAAGGAATATAAAGTAAAAGAGATGAAGGCGCACTCATCTTAGGAATTAACTCACAGAATTGCCCCCCAAAAGATACAGTTTAAAAATTAAACTTAGTTATTATCATATCTCATTTCAAAAAGGATTTGAATTAGAGAGTAAAAGTTGTCTTCTTTTTTTTTTCTGCTTTGAAAATAAAAGGTGGAAACATTAAGTTAATAAATAATTTTTTGAATTATCACACTGGAACTTATTTATTCAAATGTATTTTCATCTTTAAAGTAGTGGCTTTATGGTGCTCTAAGCTAGTTTATCATTCCACCTTTGATCCTTTGGATTCTACTGCATGTTTTTTAGAATAACTCCAATCCCTGGGTCAGAAAGATCCCCTGGAGAAGGGAATGGCTACGCGCTCGAGTATTCTTGCCTGGAGAATTCCATGGACAGAGGAGCCTGGTGGGTGACAGTTCATAGGGTGGAAAGACTCCAAAGAGATGGACACAACTGAGTTACTAACACTTTGGGCTTCTCAGGTGGTAAAGAATCTGCCATCCAATACAGGAGACATAAGAGATGCAGGTTCAGTCTCTGGCTCAGGAAGATCTCCTGGAGAAGGGAATGGCAACCCATTTCAGTATTCTTGCTTGGAGAATCCTACTGTGGAAGAGCCTGGTGGGCTATAGTCCATGGGGTTGCAAAGACTTGGACAGGAGTGAAGTGACTTAGCATGCACAAAGTGGAATTATTAGTCTTTGGGGAATTGTTTAGTTTTTGAAATGGTTTAATGTCCACTGGATACATATTTCATAAACAGGAAACATATATAAGCTGAATAATATATTATTCCAAAATGTCACATAGAAATAATGAAACTGATTTCATGTGTGTATGTGGCTGATAAAAATTGATTCTATGATAATCCAAGAAAAAATTTTCCATAATTAACTTGTGTATATACTTTCTTTTATTTTATATTTTACTTTCAAACACTGATTTAAAGTTCCTTGCTATATATTTCAAATCTATTAAAAGATAACTCACTAACCATTTCATGACCTCATGACCTTTTCTGTCTTCTCCTTTTGTAACCATGCACTCTGTTAGGGAATTTATAGCACTTTCCATATTTTCTTCTAATTCCATGACTTTGTATAGAAGATAATGGCACATTAGCTTTACCTTAAATTTGTCATATTCAAAGGGAATTATTTCTACTTCTATGTTGTAATTTTCAAAATATTGTGTTGTTCCTATTCACTAATCAGTGATATCATTCTTCATTTCTTAGTCTTGCATTTTTTCTTCTCTGCAATTGCAGATGGAAATTCTTCATAGTTTCTCTTTGCTGTTCACATTATCAAATTCTTCTTGCTTCATATTCAGCATACCCACATGGCTATTCCATTATATTTATCTATACTTTATTCTTTTAATTTATGTAAATTCGTGTACTTTGATAATTCATTTACCTAGTAGGTATATGTTTAGCTAGATTTTATATTGGTTGTGGTCAGAAACTGAATCTCAAACTACTTTCGGTAGCTTTATCATATCATTAATAAAGTGTCAAACAGTGGCATCATGGGAAATGAATATGACTCAATATATAAAACAGTTCTTAGGGATGATGACATTTATTTACATATCAAGAAGGTCAGTCACAACATGCCCACATTTTGTTTGTCTCGTCAGTGAACCATCTGACAAACACCTTAGTTTCAGCCTTACCTTGAGAGATCCTGTTTTGACTCTGTCAACCTTCCCAGCAATCTGCCATGCTCACCCACCTTGATACTCTGAAGGGTGTAAGCAGAAGGAAAATTGCTGATAGTATTCAGTCCTAAACTGATGTCAGAATATTCCAGAACCATATCACTGTACATTTCAATATTCCTTTGTGAAATATACAAGAAATTTGTTGAGTGTGACCTCACAGATCGTTTGAAATAGATTTTAGGTGAAGTCAGACATGACTTTAAGATGATTGGTAGCAAAATATGTCATTCCATGGTAATTATCCATTCTTGGGGTTTCTCTGTATATTCAATTAAAAATGTTCAAATGTGGAAATTAATGACTTTCTTATGCATTAAAATATAGGTCAACACAGGAAAAACTACTAGTTTTAAGAAGAAATGATATTTATAAGAAAAAATAACATTTTGTTATCTTAATGGCAAACAGTTTAATGAACAAAACTTATTATCTAAGTCTGCAACCATATTTTTGTATTCAGTAACTCTCGTTTCCAACAATAAATGCTGGCTGTACCACTCAAAATCAACCCCAGAGTGATTGTTTTCATAAGACAGTAAATTCTGTAAGTTCAGTTCAGTTCAGTCGCTCAGTCGTATCCGACTCTTTGCGACCCCATGAATTGCAGCACGCCAGGCCTCCCTGTTCATCACCATCTCTCGGAGTTCACTCAGACTCACTTCCATCGAGTCCGTAATGCCATCCAGCCATCTCATCCTCGGTTGTCCCCTCCTTCTCCTGCCCCCAATCCCTCCCAGCATCAGAGTCTTTTCCAGTGAGTCAACTCTTCGCATGAGGTGGCCAGAGTACTGGAGTTTCAGCGTCAGCATCATTCCTTCCAAAGAAATCCCAGGGCTGATCTCCTTCAGAATGGACTGGTTGGATCTCCTTGCAGTCCAAGGCACTCTCAAGAGTCTTCTCCAACACCACAGTTCAAACACATCAATTCTTCGGCACTCAGCCTTCTTCACAGTCCAACTCTCACATCCATACATGACCACAGGAAAAACCATAGCCTTGACTAGACAGACCTTAGTTGGCAAAGTAATGTCTCTGCTTTTGAATATACTATCTAGGTTGGTCATAACTTTTCTTCCAAGGAGTAAGCGTCTTCTAATTTCATGGCTGCAGTCACCAAGGATGCCATCATATCACAATGCCTTCCTCTTCACATTACTTTGGTTTCATATTATTCATGTCAGTGCAGGAAGGGTTAGAGATTCATTTAGAGTTTATAATAGAAAAATAGGTAGAATCTTCTTATTTTCTGGGCTATTCTCATCTTACATATTCTATGATGCAATCTTTGTAATTAAATTATGATATTATACAATAAGTTTTGTCTTAAATATAATTAATTTCAATGTAAAAGTAACACAATTCAAATAACTCAGTTCTTATTATTTTCCTTAATCCTTCCCCAATATACATACATGCATTACTTTCAAAATCCCTGAATTTTGAAATTTTCAAAATTCAAATTGGAATTTGTAGAAAAACTGGACATGGGAGAGATTAATTAATTCTCTCCAGTAAGATGTGGGACATGAAAACCAGAAATGTGTGTTTTTTTTTTTTTTTAACTTCGTATTATTTCTATACTATGGTAGCCCTTTTGAGATACTTCATCAACATATGATGCCTAACTGAATCTTCCCAAAGAGGGTATTAGACTCTGGAGAACTTATGATTTCTGCCAAAAGTCCTTAATCCTAAATTACTGCCCAAGTCATCAATTCTAAAAAACATGTAACAATGGTTAAGTTAGCTTTAGGAGGTAAAAGTTGAAAAACAAAGTAAACAAAGAGCTGACTAATTCCTACAGTACTTTTTCCTAACGTATATCAAGGAACATTAGTTCAGCAAGTTATTAGTAAGTGTTAAATGAAGGAAAAATGCACAACCAAATATCGTATACTTTCTGTTTTATACAACTCTTGTTTAGTCGCTGAGTTATGTCCAGCTCTTTTGTGACCCCATGGCCTGTAGCCTGCCAGACTCCTCTGGCCACAGAATTATCCAGGCAAGAATACTAAAGTGAGGAGCCATTCCCCTCTTCATGGGATCTTCTCAAGCCAGGGATCAGATCTGGGTCTCCTGCACTGGTGAATCTTTACTGCTGAGCCACTGGGGAAGCCCTTTTACACAACTACATAGATTTTATGAGATGTAATCTACAACAACTGTTTTGTGTACAGGGACGGTTAGATATTACCTAATGTTAGATGGGTTAAACATAATGAGTTTAGGAAACTCTGTGTAGTATATTTGTTGTTCAGTCATTAAGTCCTGTCTGACACTGCACCCCTATGGACTGCAGGATGTCAGGCTTCTCTGTCCTTTATTATCTCCAAGAATTTGCTCAAACTTATGTACATTGAGTAGGTAATGACATCCAAACATCTAATCCTCTGCCACCCTCTTCTCCTTTACCTTCTATCTTTCCCAGCATCAGGATCTTTCCCAGTGAGTTGGTTCTTCACATCAGGTGGGCAAAGTATTGGACCTTCAGCTTCAGCATCATTCCTTTAAATAAATATTTAAGGTTGGTTTCCTTTAGGATTGACTGGATTAACCTCCTTCCAGACCAAGAGACTCTCAAGAATCTTCTCCAGCACAAAAATTTGAAGTAATCAATTCATCAGCACTCTGTCTCCTTTATGGTCCAACTCTCATATCCAAATATGGCTACTGGAAAAACCATAGCTTTGACTACACAGACCTGTTGGCTAAATGATGTCTTTGCTTTTTAATATGCTGCATAGGTTTGTCATAGCTTTTCTTCCAAGGAGAAAGGATCTTTAATTTCATGGCTGCAGTCACTGTCTGAAGTGATTTTTGAGCCCAAGAAAATAAAATCTGTCACTGTTTCTACTTTTTCCATATCTATTCTGCATGAAGTGATGGGACCAGATGCCATGATCTTCATTTTTTGAATGTTGAGTTTTAAGCCAACCTTTTCACTCTCCTCAAGGGCTCTTTAGTTCCTCTTCGCTTTCTGCTATTTAAATGATATCATCTGCATATCTAAGGTTATTGATATTTCTCCCCAAAATCTTGATTCCGGTTTATGATTCATCTGATCTGGCATTTTGCATGATGTACTCTCCATATAAGTTAAATAAACAGGATGATTATATACAGCCTTGTTGTACTCCTTTCCCAATTTTGAATCTATCCATTGTTCCATGTCCAGTTCTAATTGTAGCTTCTTGATCGGCATACAGGTTTCTCAAGAACCAGATAAGGTGGTCTAATATTCCCATCTCTTTCAGAATTATCCACAGTTTTTTTGTGTGATCCACACATTCAAAGGCTCTAGTGTAGTCAGTGAAACAGAAGTAGATACGTTTTTCAAATTCCTTTGCTTTTTCTACGTTCCCAAATGTGTTGGCAATATGCTCTCTGGTTCCTCTGCCTTTTCTAAGCCCAACTTGTACATCCGGAAGTTCTTGGTTCACCCACTAATGAGCACAATTGTGTGGTAGTTTTTATATTCTTTGGCACTACCCTTCTTTGGGATTGGAATGAAAACTGACCTTTTCCAGTCCTGTGGCCACTGCTGAGTTTTCCAAATTTGCTGGCATATTGAGTTCAGCACTATATCAGCATCATCATTTAGGATTTTACATAGCTCAGCTGGAATTCTATCACTTCTACTAGCCTTGTTTATAGTAATGACTCCTAAGGTGCACTTGACTTCAGCCTCTGGGATGGGTGTGACCTCTATGTGAGTGACCACATCATCATGGTTATCTGAGTGATTAAGACCTTTTTAATATATTTCTTCTGTGTATTCTTGCCACTGTTTTTATCTTTTCTGCTTCTGTTATACCCTTACTGTTTCTGTTCTTTATCGTGCCTATTCTTGCATGAAATATTCCCTTGATATCTCCAATTTTATGGAAGACATCTAGTCTTTCCCATTCTATTGTTTTGCTCTAGTTTTTTGAATTGTGCATTTAAGAATGACTTATCTCACCTTGTTATTCTCTAGAACTCTACATTCAGTTGCGTATATCTTTCCCTTCTTCTCTTCTTTCCTCTGCTGTGTGTCAAGCCTCCTCAGACAACCAACTTCTTTCATTTCGTTTTCTTTGTGATGGTTTTTGTCACTGCCTCCTGTCCAATATATGAACCTCTGTCTATAATTCTTCAGGCACTCTGTCTACCGGATCTCATCCCTTGAATCTATTCATCACCTCCACTGTGTAATCATAAGGGATTTGATTTAGGTCAAACCTGAATGGCACAGTGGTTTTCCCCTACTTTCTTCAATTTAAGCATGAGTTTTGCAATAAGTTGTTCATGATCTGAGCCATAGTCAGCTCAAAGCCTTGTTTTTGCAGACCGTATAGACCTTCTCCATCTTTGACTGCAAAGAATATAATCAATCTGGTTTCAGTATTTACCATCTGCTGATGTCCATGTGAAGAGTTGTCTCTTGTGTTGTTGGAAAAGGGTGTTTGCTATGACCAGTGTGTTCTCTTGACAAAACACTATTAGCCTCTATCCCACTTCATTTTGTACTCCAAGGCCAAATTTGCCTTTTAGTCCAGGTATCTCTTGACTTCTACTTTTGCATTCCAACCCCCTGTGATTAAAAGGATATCTTTTTTTGGTGTTAGTCTTAGAGGGTCTTATAGGTCTTCATAGAACTGTTCAACTTCAGCGTCTTCGGCATTAGTGGTTGGGGCATATACTTGGATTACTCTGATGGTGAATTGTTTGCTTTGGAAATGAACCAAAATCATTCTGTCATTTCTTTTGTTGTTATCCCAGTTGATTTTATTTTTATTATTATTAAAAATTTTTTTTTTACTTTACTGTATTGGTTTTGCCATACATTGANCCTGGGATTCTCCAGGCAAGAACACTGGAGTGGATTGCCATTTCCTTCTCCAATGCATGAAAGTGAAAAGTGAAAGTGAAGTCACTCAGTTGTGTCTGACTCTTAGCAACCCCATGGACTGTAGCCCACCAGGCTCCTCCGTCCATGGGATTTTCCAGGCAAGAGTACTAGTGTGGGGTGCCATTGCCTTCTCTGTGGAATCCTAAAACCAAAATGTTTTAGAGCTACTTGTCTAACTGTTGAAGTGACTATGGTCTTTTATCCAGATTATTCTTCAATTATGTATTTGGAAATATGCTACCTCATTGGTGTATTGCTTCTTTTCAGTGAATCTCTGTATCTCGACCCTCTTTTCCCTCATCCATAGCTCAATTACTGTTGTTTCATACTCTTTCCACTTACAGATAAGTAGTTTCAGAATTGCTAATTGACTCACCTCATATGACCGAAGGCTTTAATCTTTCTATTTCGCTACCATTGTTTGTTTATGCTGTCAGTCAGTTCAGTTCAGTTCAGTTGCTCAGTCGTGACTGTCAATACATGCAATTATTTTTTATAGCTGTACTCATTTCAGGGGACTGAAATGCATTCTGTAATGTTTCTGTGGGAAATATACTAAAAGATAATAGCATATTGTTACATAGAATCCATTTAAGGACTATCAAGATGAAAAAACAAGTATGATCTTTAGAAAATGGTCATGTTGAAGCCACACAAAAAAGGTCAACTGTGATAACAGTTTAGATATTACTGCTATAAAATGCTGCAGTTGATGAAAAAGTAAAACATTATTATGTCTTAAGTTTAAAATATTTTCTAATATGCAACATTTTAAAAAGAACTATTTCTTTTCAAATATACTTGAATTTCTTCACAATTTCTTAAGCCAATATAGTACAATATTACAGATCTTAAGGAAGATAAGGATGCCTTTTAGAAATATTAACACCTGTGTTTTTTAAGCGGTGAAATGATGAAGAGTGAGTTTTTGTGTTGTAAACCTGTGCTGTGCTTCCCACGTGTGGTTCAAAGGATGACCAGGGCATATCTGACATGAACAGGATAATCCAGGGAGCTTTTTATTACAGAATTCATGGGCCTCCCTTACAACTTAGTGAATCTGAATCTCTTCAAGTGTGATGCCATAACTGGAATTTTAAATACCGATGACAGATACTTTTTGTTTATTCTAAAATGTATAGTCACTAAAGTAAAAGAAAACACCAGGTAACCTTTTGCTTCAAGAAGTTGATTTGATTTTTGTACAAGAGTTCAGTTCTTGTGTGTTCTCACCAAGAATAGTTCTGCTGTTAATAGAGCCTGTGTAAGGTAATAAGAGCTGGCGTAGGATGAAATACAAGGAAAATTCAGTGTATCAGGGTAAATTCTTGCAAAGTACAAGTCCTCGAAGGCTCTCAGGAATGAAAAAAATTTAGCCAAGATGTTAAGCATGGGGAGGTTCATCTTAAGTACAGAATTCTTGAAGATAGCAAGTATTCTTGAAGGCCGCAGCCCTCTAAAACTTTTATCTGATTGAGAGCTTCATAAATATAGAGGGGAAAAAGTGTACCTTTTGGAATTTGAGGTATACAGTTTAAGGAATCACAGGAAAGCTAAGAAGAACTTATTAATATAGTAGGAATTTCAGAAATGGTTATAAAAAAGGTGTTTTCTACTATTGTTCAATCCCAATTCCCAAACTCATTGATATTCAGAATTCTTGCCTAAAATGTAAGATGTAAAATGTAGTTTTACGTTGTGGAGCTGAAACACAGTTTAGATTAAATCCAGCTCTTGTAAGTTTCCATTGCAAATTACCAAAGGATTTTAAATTAAATTGTCGATGTGCCTCTTTCCTTTTGGTACTGAATGCCCTAGGACCTTCTAGGAACCTGGGATGGAGGGCATGTGTGGAAATGTTCTTTGTAGTAACTTTTCCCTGGATTTAATTTTCACTGCATTCAATGAGTACACTCTTATTATGTTTTTTCTGGGAGAGCTGAAACTAAATTGTAGCAGTGTGTTTAGAGGGAAACACATTTAAGTTATTTGTATGGAGACAAATCATGATTTTGTGGCCAATTTTAAAAGTGTACTGTGTCAAAATGACATAGGTGTTCTTATTTATGTGGATAACTGAAGAAAAATGTATGCTTTTGAAATATTTTGTCCTGCATTGTTGGTTTCTGATAAAAGTTTGAGTTATTGCCTAAAATGACGTTTTAAAGTTCCTCTTCAAGTTGTATAGGATTATGAATTGCATTTACACTAAGTGGTGATGGATTTCTTGGATTCTTTCACTAGACTTTTTGATTACCAGAATGTATTAGACATTTTTGCTTACATGAAAAATTGAAACCCATTTGATTTTAAAATACTATTCAACCTATGTTGATGGTGTACAATATGTTTTAAAAAATGATGTGTAAGATAAAAAGATGAATAAGATAAATTTTCATAACTTCAAGGAGCTTGTGATTCAGCTGGCTAGATTATGCATATACTTGAATAAACGTGAGGCACTTAAATCTATTTAGATTGTCCTAAGAAGGCTCAGAGGTTAAAGTGTCTGCCTCCAATGCAGGAGACCCAGGTTCGATCCCTGGGTTGGGAAGATCCCCTGGAGAAGGAAATGGCAACCCACTCCAGTATTCTTGCCTGGAGAATCCCATGGACGGAGAAGCCTAGTAGGTTACAGTTCATGGGGTCGCAAAGAGTCGGACATGACTGAGCGACTTCACCTGACCTCACCTCAAGAAGAACAGAGAAGTTACTATGGCTGTCCATTGGATCAGGGATGGCTATCAAGAAATCTGTGATTTTGCCTTCTTTGATGAAATCCTAATGGCATGAAACCTCTTGATGATCATTTTCTTCTTGATTTGCAAGGTTCACAGTATAAACAAATGCTTGGGTGAAAATGTTCAACTACTAGAAGGAAGAAGGGAATGGCATTTAACATAGCACATAGGTAGTATACACAGACATGATAGAAAGGGCTTGTTTCCAAAGACCCTGCCCCCTGCTCCCCATCAAGGTCATATAGAACCAATTCTCTAATTCTCTTCCAGTTCTCTAAGAACTTATAATTTACTTGGCACGGGCAGGAAACCGTCTTGGTTTAGAGTTTTTAATCCAAAACTTTCTGAAGTTGCTTCTTCACTGGTTTTGTACTAAACCCTTGGAGAAATTAAGTGATCCAAAAGAACATTAAGGAAACCCTAACATTTTAGCCATTGTGCCTGAAAATTGTCTTTTTTATTCTCCCTAAATCTAGTTATAATTCATTTGCATTAAAGATAAAGCTCATCTTTATACTGCAGTTCCAACAGCATAAGGGAGGCATTATTTGAACACAACCTGCAGTTATACAAAAGAATTTACTTGAACATAAGGATAATGCTAGAGCTGAAACTTCAGTACTTTGGCCACCTCATGGGAAGAGTTGACTCATTGGAAAAGACTCTGATGCTGGGAAGGATTGGGGGCAGGAGGAGAAGGGGACGACAGAGGATGAGATGGCTGGATGGCATCACGGACTCGATGAACGTGAGTCTGAGTGAACTCCGTGAGTTGATGATGGACAGGGAGGCCTGGCGTGCTGCGATTCATGGGGTCATGAAGAGTCGGACACGACTGAGCAACTGAACTGAACTGAACTGAAGGGTAATTAACTAGAATACTATGTAAGTTTTCCATCATCTATAAAGAAAAAGAAAGCTTAGTAAAGAAAGTTGTATGTAATGCATAAATCTGTTATCAACGCAGATGACTCCTAATCCCCACTCTGAAGAGAATATGAACAGCAGGAATGTATCCAAGGATTCTTTCATATATCAGTGACAAGAATTCTTAGGGAACAGGAGGAGGGAGTTATAGTTCTGTGTAGCCAAGACTCCTGTTGGTGCCAAAATAAAAAAAAGAAAAGAAAAGAAAAGAAAATCCCAGGATTCTTTTGGTTAGGAGGGTAAGAATCAATTCCAGAAAGTAAAAATCTGTATTAGAATAGGTTGCGACACAATTTGATTATGCTTTCTTCTGTTAGAAATCCTTCTTGCAGTGTGGTAGTTCATCTAATAAAGTGATATTTCTATTTTTCCATTCCAAAACTCACCCATATTTTTCTTCCTTGAGTTCCACATCAAAATACAGTTGTGGACACTATTACACGTTAAGAAAAGTTTGCACTTAATGATCAGGAATATTATCATAGATATTATAAAACATACTAATAAATTTCACAATAATATAGGGAGTAAAAAATGAGGAGGCGATATTAAGTTAAAAATAAAACACCTTATTTTGATATGTGATTTGGCATCCTAATAGTTATTTCTGGCACATGTATCTATAGACTTATTCAAAGTAATAGATCATTTAAACTTGAAAATATGTTTCCTTTTAATATAATTTATATATATTGGATAGAGTTGTTTATTAATATTCTTTACCTGGAAAAGTTTGTCATATTTTTGAGGAAGAACTATATAATCTCTTCTTGAAGTAAGATTTAAATATTTCAAATATTCAAAGACTGTGTAAACACCTTTTATAACTTTTTTCTTTGTCCTTACATTGGTCTATGAACTATTATAAAGGTTTTGAAGGGTAGTATAGTCCTTGATTCTTCATGAAATTCTTATTTATAAGAGCGTTCAGTTCAGTTTTGGACTTCTGTGTCAATTCAGATGCAAATTCTGTTGTGATTTTAATTACATACTGAATATACATTTGTTTATCTCAAGCAGCTGTTTCAAGATAATGACTCCTAACTAATGTCTTCAACTAGAGTCTAAGCAATGGCCTTTGGTAAATCTCTCCAAGTGTTCAGTTGAGGGGATGCTATGTTTTTAATTTGGGGAACTGATGGATTATGTCACAATAGTAGGGATGTGGATTAAAAAAAAAATAGGGGAGAATGCTTTTACCCAAACTATCTCCTTTTTACCAAACTCACGAAGAGTAAGAGGTGAAAGGGAGAAGTTGGGAATGGCAGGAGAGTCATTTGCATGTGCTTGGAAGTGAAAATGTAGAATTAAAGTTGCGAAAGGAACTTTTGAAGTGACTCCCTCCTTCATTTTCTCTCAAATTTAAGCATTCTTTGGGGATTACAGATTTGCTGGGTATGGTTAGGAGATAAAGACTTTAAAAATATTATTAAAATGCTTTCAAAGGAATATATTTGTGCAGTTTGAGATAAGAACGGTTAAATTTAATCATTCAGCCTCATTTGAGGTCAAAGATACTTGTGTTTATCCATGTTGTACGGCAACTAACTCTGATACATGTATATCTTTACCCTGTTAAATTAAAACATTATAGGTGTTTTTAACTTAGGGCACAACATAAACAGTTTAAAATTCTTGGGGATAATTGACTGCATTTTGCTATAATTAAGGAATGTAATGAAAATATAAAGAGTGGACAGCCAGTGCTCTGGTTGATCCATGGCCAGCAAGGTTCTGACTTCATTGACACGTTTCATGGAAAGGGTGTCTAATGAAGGATGGAACTGTAGACAATTCATTCCATGCTATGAGGTTAACCACAATACTTGAAGAAATCACAAAACTTATTACTCCTGCAGATGTGCTGGAACTAAAAGCAGAGATTGAAATTCTGAAAGTACTAAGGTTTTTTTATGACTTGACTTTATTGTGAAAACTTTGGTTAGGTGGTTGATTTAAACAATATAAATAAATAAATGGTGTGTATATATATACATACATACATTTATATGCACACACACACACACATATATATATATTCATGTGTGTGCTCAGTTGTGTCCCACTCTTTGTGAATCACTGGACTATAGCCTACTACGCTCCTCTCTCCATGGGATTTTCCTGGCAAGAATACTGGAGTGGGTTGCCATTTCCTCCTCCAGGGGCTCTTCTTGACCCAGGAATTAAACCTGTGTCTACTGCATAACGGGCAGATCCTTGACCACTGAGCCACCTAGTGGCTTTCTTTCTCTCGCTCTCTCTCTCACACACACACACACATATATTTAAGAATATACATGTACAGGTGTGTATACACACATATGTATATATAAATAAAAATATTCTTTTATAAAAGACTAATATAAAAATACAATGAAGTGTTCTCAAAAAAGTAGAGAAAATATATATTTTCAATGCTTCTTTGACAAGCGCTTTTTATTGGTGTTTCAGCAGTATAATTAAGATAATTTTGAAGTGGTAAATGCTGAAAGTATAAATATATACTACATTTTGCTGCTTCATACTATTTTCACAGGCAAGTCTTCCCCAGTGTTATTACTTCTTATATTCCAGCATTCTGACTCTGGGGTTTCCCAAGTGGTACAGTGGTAAAGAATCTGCCTCCCAATGAAGTAGGCACAGGAAACACGAGTTCGATTTCTGGGTCAGGGAGATCCCCTGGAGGAGGAAATGGCAATCCACTCCAGTGTTCTTACCTGGGAAATCCATGGACAGAGGAGCCTGATGGACTATACTCTATGGAAGTGAAAGTGAAAGTCACTCAGTCATGTCTGACTCTTTGCAACTCCATGGACTGTATCCATGCCTTCCTCCACTACCTTCACTTTGGTTCTTCCTTAGGTCTGACTTTTAGGACAGAGAGTTCTCTCCTTTCTTAGGAGAACTCCCTTGGTTCTTGAGGGTGCTCCCTGGGAATGCCCTCATGCTCAATCACTTGACATTTGTCCTCCAACCTTCTTGTAATCTGCAATAATTCCCTCCCATACTCTCAACATCTCCTTCAGAGGCATTCCCTCTTGCTTCAAACCCCATTCTCATCATATTCTCTTACAAGGAGTCCTTAACTGACTATCAAAATCCAAGGAAAAATAACAACAA
>SJYV01031284.1:228819-245229 GCA_006410875.1 Neotragus pygmaeus | reverse complement strand
GAAAAAAAAAAAAAAAAAAAAAAAAAAGGTTCACTTTTTTCTGTTTTTTAAATATTAAAATTTTAGCTCCTAAAGGCAACTGAGGAGAAGACGATGGGTTCAGGCGTAACGAGGAAAAATGCATGGATTTTTAAAAAAGCATACATAGCATTTTTTATAAAGCATAAAAAGAATTTCTTTCCAATATTGAGTTTAGATAGATTCCCTATGATTCAGGAAGGAGAATGGAATGAGAGGAAAAGCAAGATGTGGAGCATTTACTTCCACCTGCCTTCTTCCTTCTGTCTCCCCACTCTCCTCTTCCCTCAATCTCCGCTGCCCCACGCCTTTGGCAAGAAGTGACTCAGTGCTCCAGTCCTAAAGAATTCTGTGGTTAGAAATTAAAGGTGACTAAACATCAACCTCGACTCATAGCCAGGAACTGGTGGGCATGGTGGTAACCTTCATACCCCCCAGGCCAGTATGGTTGACATTAAGTCATCTCTCAAGAAGTCATCTCTCAAGTCATCACCTTGACATTAAGTCATCTCTGAAGAAGTTACAAGAAAACCTGGGTCATTAGGAGAGGCTTTCCTAAATGAGTGATGTTTAAGTTTTGATGATCTTGTAGAATGTGAGCTCAAGAAATTGGGTTGAGTTATGGAAATTTATTCAATAAGTTTTATTTTTTCTTTCCTATGAGTTTGTGGCCTGAAACTGTAGTAATTGAATATCCATGGGATTAGAACAAAGGATATGGATTAAACATTAATCTGCAAAGTCAAATATATTATGCATGTTGAGTAGCTAATAGAAAAAGACTGGCATATTTATGGATTAAATTGATGATAAGAGCCTGCACAAGAATAAATCTATTCTTTTGTAAATAATTATTTTACTTATGTTATTTTTAGGGAGTTGGGGAGGGAAGAACTTGGAGCTATGGATTAGCAAGTATAAATTATTTTATATAGGATGGTTCTACTATATAGCACAGAGAACTATAGTCAATATCCTTTGATAAACCATAATGAAAAATAATTAAAAAAAAGAATGGTGATATGTGTATAGCTAAGTAATTTTGCTGTACAGCAGAGATTGGTATAACACTATGAATTGACTATGCTTCAATAAACAAATTATAAAAAGAAAGTTGAAGAAATGTATTTAAAAAATGATATTCTAATTCCTTCAGAAAAAGAAAATACATTAATGCCCATGTATGCACTATAGGTTATGCTGAAACATTCTTAGTCTCATTTACTTCACCTGTACCTTTTTATACTTTTGCATTTCAAGTATTATGTATTCAACTGTCATGATTGCTAAACTCAAGTGTTTCCTTACTATTCCCTAGCAATCATGCTGTATTTCTCTAAACCTTTTCTTTCCTGGATGCCTTTTCCATAACTTTTCCCCTTGACCAAACCTTCTGATTTATTCCCAGTTTTACAGTGATAGAAGAGGAAATCAGGTGAGCTCTTCCAGTTTCTTACCACACCAGTGTTTCATCATCTGTGACCATGTGCTCTGCTTCTTGGCCATATTCAAGTCAATATTTGTATGTTTACACTGAATCTTTTCTTCCATGTTTATTCAAAGACCACATTCAAGTAATTCTTCCCTCTCCTTCTGCTTTTCTCTCTGGTTACTACAACCAGCCTAAAACAGACAAACAAACAGAAACTATAATGACTTCTAATTAAAAAGAAAAAAAAGCAACATTCTTTGATGCTCTTTCCTTATTTTCCTCTGGCTATTGTCTCATCTCTTAATTCCCTTCTAAAGCAAATTTGACAAAGTGGCAGTATGTATTTGCAGTTAATAATTACTCACATTCTCTCATGGAGTTTATGGACTTTCTGCTCACCCACCCAGTCCACAGATAATGTTCTTGAAGTCACCAACACCCAGCATTTGCTGAAGTTTATAGTCAGTTCTTAATCCTCTCATCCTTTGGCTTCTCTGCAACATTGAATACAGATAAGATCTTCCTTGTCCTTGAAGGGCTATTTTCACTTGGCTTCTACTTTCCCTCCCACCCTACTGTTTGTTAATCAAACTGCCAGACTAACAAAAATAAAATTTGGATGTAGTACATTACAAAATTGCATTATAGTTGATTTACAGTATTGTGTTACTTTTGGGTATAAGGAGGTGCATCTTAAATCTTTGGAATAATTGAAGAAATATCATTCTTAGTGGACTTGAAAATATTAGCAAAAAAAGAACTCATTTGAAGGACAATTTAGATATTAAATTTTAGCTTCTGTTTGAAGAACTTTAAAAAAGAGATATTTAATAATCCATTTATTTTCTGATGATTTTTAAAGATACTGGGTTTTAAAAATTTGTGAAATATTACTTTTGAAAGAATTGCATAAATTCTTCCAGTTATTTTAAGTGAAGCTTGAAAAAGAGAATATGTACAGATACAAGAGAGATGCTGATGTCAATATCACTAATAATTTAGCATGCAGAAAAAATTATCAATTAATATACTGTACATTTATACCATTTGTGGAAAAGAATTTGCTAAAAATAATTAAAATGTAGTCAAACTTTGGGAGGAACTGTTTTTCTTCAAGAGTAGAGTAAGTATACCATTTAAAGAACTGTTAAAATTTCTTATTGGTGAAACCCTGAAAAAAAAAAAATAAAGAAGTTGTGGCACATATATACAATGGAATATTACTCAGCCATAAAAAGGAACACATTTGAGTCAGTTCTGATGAGGTGGATGAACCTAGAACCTATTATACAGATTGAAGTGAGTCAGAAAGAGAAAGATAAATATTATATTCTAACACATATATACAGAATCTAGAAGAATAGGACCAAAGAACTTATTTACATGGCAGCAGTGGAGAAACAGACATAGAGAACAGACTTACGGACCTGGGGAGAGGGGAGGAGAGGGTGAGATGTATGGACAAAGTAACATGGAAACTTACATTGCCATATGTAAAATAGACAGCCAATGGGAATTTGCTGTATGGCTCAGGAAACTCAAACAAGGGTTCTGTATCAGCGTAGAGGAGTGGGAGGGAGGTTCGAAAAGCAGAGGATATTTGTATACCTATGGCTGATTCATGTTGAAGTTTGACAGAAAATAACAAAATTCTGTAAAGCAATTATCCTTGAATTTAAAAAAAAAGAAAAAAGAAAAAACGAAAAAATAAAAAAAATTCCTATTTGTTATGATATTCCTTTTTTAAATCAGTCTTTTTCTGGGCCTTAGTTTTTGTTATTTTTTTGGTAACATCTACCCAAAGAAGCTGCAATAGATTATCTGGCTTTCCCTTCTACTGTTATAGAAGAAGAACACTGGAAAAATAAAATACAATTACAATGTGAGTGAAATGTATTATTAATGGGAGCTTTAAGTAACACCAAACCTTATCTCAACTTATTTTAAATAATAAGGAATTTATTATTACATAATAAAATATCTGGAGTCTTATTTCTAGGAAGACATAAATTTGATAAAACTCAAAGCTAGTCTTTCTGTGATGGCATAAAAAACTCAGATTCTTGTCACTCAAATCTTACAATATTAATTCCCTCATGATTATAGCATGCTAATGTGCTGTACTGTACTTAGTTGCTTCAGTCAGTTCCAACTCTTTGCATCCCCATGGACTGTAGCCCACCAGGCACCCTGTCTATCGTATTCTCCAGGCCAGGAAGGCTAGAATGAGTTGCCATGCCCTCTTCCAGGGGATCTTCCCAACCCAGGGATGGCAACCAGGTCTCCTGCATTGTAGGTGGATTCTTTACTATCTGAGGAACCAGGGAAGCCCAGTAAGACCATAGCAGGTCCAAATAGCCCATCTTTATACTCTTAATGCAGAGTAGAAAAAGGATTAGCTTTTACCTTGTAGCCATGCTTACTATTAACACAGAATTTCACAAGGATTTTTCCAGTGGAGTATTTTTCAAGTCTCACTCAAGTCAAGGGGAGTGAGATGATCTTCTTTAACCTAAGGCAGTCATTATTTCCACAAATAAAACGTGAGAAAGTTGAAGACCAGAATTAAAATCAGGATCCAACAGAGAAGGAGAAGGAGAAGAAAACTATTGAATAGAGAACCCACAGTATATGCTACTGGTGGGAGTCAACCCATGTGACAAAGAAACTGGCAATAATAGTAATAATAAATGCTCACATATATTACTCTAAAAACAAAGCATTAAAAATTGGAATGTATTTCATTTTAGTGTGACATCAGGTATGTGTAATTTGAAAATATCAATAACTGTGTTATACTTTACGAAAGATTCCTATATCCACACAAGTCATCACAAACTGACAAGAATTGGCATAGGGACTCAGGGAAAGGCACAAATCATCAGGAATCTTTCCTGAATCTTTTCTTTGCTAGATTCTGCTAGTATGAGGTTGACCATAATGTTTGTTTGTGTTTTTTTCATACAGTCTTATGGAAAAACCTGAATGAACTTTTTGGCCAACTGCCTGCAATGCAGGAGATCCAGGTTCGATCCCTAGGTTGAGAATATCTCCTGGAGAAGGGAATGTCTATACACTCCAGTATTCTTGCCTGCAAAATTCCAGGGAAAGAGGAGTGAGCTATAGTCCATGGGGTCATAAAGAGTTGGGCATGACTGCACAATGAACACTTTCACTTTCAGTATAAAAATGATTTAAGTAGTTCCTACCCTCAAGGCACTAATGAATATGAAAGATAAATGGTGTGACAGCTACAAAAATGATTGCAATATGCGTGAAAATATCTGAAGAAAATAGAGGCACCCAAGTATGCATCTCTCAGTATTTCCTCCCAAAATAATGCTATACAGAATAGCATTACAAAAGGTAAAATTACACAAAACTTCACTATCAAACATAGCTTGGAGTCAGAGAATGCCCAAACTTCAGTGTAACTATAAATAAAAGAAAACAAAATTCTAATGAGTGATCTTTTGCTGGACTGGTGGTGGCAGAAGCCAAGCAAAGGTTGACTGAGATTAACTGTGATGGAGAGAAAAGAGAGGAACTAGAGACGGGCCTAAACATTTAAAACCATCACCAGAAAGAATCAGATCATCCTTAGCAGGAAAATATTTAGAAGTGTCCTGGTGGATCAAAGATAAATTTTAGAGAAAGACTTAAAAATATACATGATAGGAAGTAATAACCTTTGGGATGCATAGATTTAGGTGAAGAGAAAGGCAAAAGGGAAGAAGGAGGCACCTTTTGGAAACTGGGGTTGAAGAGAAGAAGAAGCAAGAAGGAAAACTTAGGATCTTGCAAGACAAAAGAGAATCAATTAATTGGAATGTGTATATTATGCTCTACCAGACAAAAAAGAAACAAACAGTACTAAAATATCTGCACTGATAGATAAGAATGTTTTAAAAATAGTATCAGAATTATGAGGTACATTAAAAATCCGTCACTCAAAACTATTTATAGTAAAAAAGAAAAAAATCAGTGAAGTCAAAATAAAATTAAAATAATAAGTATGTAATGCAAAAGAAAGCAAAAAACAGAAAGTATAGATAGATAAAAGCTAAAATTAATGAGATATAGAATAGAAAAGCAGTAGGTCTATTTGTTAAATCAAAATCTTGGTTTTTTTGAGACAAATAACAGATGGTTACCTCTATAAACAAAAATAAATACGAGAAGGGTAAACCAATATCAATGAGCTTAGTTGGTTATGAAAAGTAAATCAAGACATGCAGGAAGAATAGGAAGAAGGAACTAAATATAGTATAGAAGGAATAATGAAGGGATGACGCTCAGCATATTTCTTTGCTTGGTTTGGCTTTTAGCATGTTGGTGATATTTAACATATGTAAAATATAAATAAATAAGTAAAATTAACCAGGTCATGGGGAGAATCCAGAGTGGAATAAATGTAATAACAAGCATAACTGTGTTATAGAAAATTAACATAAATGTACTGAGGGATTATGGAAGAAATTAGCCAATTAATTTTGGAAAAGAGCATTTGACTTGATATTGCAAAGCCACAGATGAAAATGAGTGGGTACAAGTATAGTAATTTTTTCTTGCAAAGTTATGGGTTAGCAATTTTGAAGCTACTTTGCAAAGACTGTGGATAATGAAAACTAAAGTTTTCTCACTTTCGGAGAAAAGAGTTACAAATATGGAAAGAAGTAATACTAAACTGAACTCTCTTGTGTTGGATTAGAATTAAATATATACAGACATATGTGTATACATATATACATATTGTTTCTTAGCTTTGCTCACTGAGAAGCAATAAAACCCTAGGAGAAATGAGCTCAGCTGGCTTCCACAGCTTGATTTCTGAATACCATTCTCTAACCAAAGACATAAGACTAACTTGCAGAAGTGATCCATGTCTGGGTCAAGGAAAGTTTGAACTAAGCCTGCATGTTGAAAGGACATAGGAATCAACTTGAAGGAGCTCCCAGTGACCAAATATGGTAAAATTAGAGCCATAAAATAAATAATTGTAATTTTGAATGTTATTCATAAAAGCAAACAAAAATCTGTGAGTTCTTTAAGTTATAGGTATTGAACAGATAAATTAAATAGGGGTACTCTCAGAGTAAAATTCCAAGTTATAAATGGAGAAGGAAAGATGGAAATTAAAATCACTATATTGCAAGCCACTTTGGCCACCTGATGCAAAGAGCTGACTCATTAGAAAAGACCCTGATGCTGGGAAAGATTGAAGGCAGGAGGAGAAGGGGGCAACAGAGGACAAGATGCTTGGATGGCGTCACTGACTCAGTAGACATGAGTTTGAGCAAGCTCTGGAAGATGGTGAAGGACAAGGCAGCCTGGTGTGCTACAGTCTATGGGGTCACAAAGAGTCAGACATGACTGAGCAACTGAACAACAAAAAATATGGTAAGCACCATAGTACTAGTAATTGCTGCATCAATGAAAGTGCTACAGTTGGAAAAAAAATTCGGGGTGTAGGATTATTGAATAATCTCAAATTAGATGTCTAAAAGGTTATAAATTTTGCAGGTAAATTTTAATTTACTTTTTGGAAAAAAACTGGTAGACATCATCTCAGTCAACTAGTAAGAGACTCACTGCCATCACCTGTCTCCTGATTTGATGCACTGAGAGGAGGATAGCATCCCGTATGTGGAATTCTTATCAAAATGTAAAACCTGAATTTAATCATAGGGAAACATACTTGCAGTGAAAGTAGGCCATAAAATAACTGGCCATTTTTTTCAAAAGTGTCAAGGCCTTGAAACCAAAGCAAGAAAAGAAATACTGCAACTGATTATCGAAAACTAAAGGAGACTTGATATCTAGATGCAATGTGAGATCCTCAGTCGAATCTTGGGTCATGAATTTTCTTTAATGGGAGAAGTGATTTCTATACAATATTTAATATTGTAGTAATTATCACTGTTATTTTGCTGATACTTTCCTATTATATATAATATATTAGCTTTTAAAGAAGTTTAGTGAAGAGTAAATGGGAATACTTTGTACTACTTTTACAATCTTTTATAAATATGAAGTTGTTTCAGAAAAGAAATCTAAAAAAGAATCTGAAAATTAAAAGAATCATACATGGCAGTATGTGTAATGATAACAGAATAAAGTCAAAACTAGAGCATATGCATATGAGAATAATTTGGTCAAAAGGTTGTCAGAGAGAGACATTAAGGAGGATAAAAGTTAATTGGTTTTGTAAAAAAATTTAAAAATTCTCTAGAGGCACAAAGATCTTAACAAGCTAATTTGAATATTCTGGTAGGGAGATAAAGAAAATGGGCTCCCCTAGTGGCTCAGCAGTGAAGAATCCTCCTGCAATGCAGGAGACCCAGGTTTGATCCCATGATCAGGAAGATCCCCTGGAGAAGGGAATAGCAACCCATTCCAGAATGCTTGCCTGGAGAATTCCATGGACAGAGGAGCCTGGTGGGCTACAGTTCATGGAGGTCGTACAAGAGTTGAACATGACTGAGTGACTAACGTAGAAAATAGCCCTTCTCCATCTTATCTGACTTTATCTCATATCATCCCTCATTGACATAAATTCCAAGAAATGCACTTTATTAAATGTTAATGCAAGCAGTGAGTAGCTAAGAGGGTATTTTTGGTGAGGAATGGATGTGTAAAGATTAACCTTCATAGATACTGAGTCCAATCATTTGCTCCAAAACTAAAAAAACACAAGCATAGTAGGATCACCTTATAACCAAACTTTCAGCCCATTTCTGGGCCTCAGGCACATCTGGGTTTATTTGGTGAACTGAGAAGACAACACTAAAGCCTTTGTCTGTGTGGATCACAATAAACTGTGGAAAATTCTGAAAGAGATGGGAATACCAAGCCACCTGACCTGCCTCCTGAGAAACAGATGCAGGTCAGGAAGCAACAGTTAGAACTGGACATGGAAAAACAGACTGGTTCCAAATAGGAAAAGGAGTACGTCAAGGCTGGATATTTTCACTCTGCTTATTTAATTTATGTGCAGAGTCCATCATGAGAAATGCTGAGCTGGAGGAAGCACAAGCTGGAATCAAGATTGCCTGGAGAAATATCAATAACCTCAGATATGCAGATGACACCACCCTTACGGCAGAAAGTGAAGAGGAACTAAAGAGCCTCTTGATGAAAGTGAAAGAGGAGAGTGAAAAAGTTGGCTTAAACCTCAACATTCAGAAAATGAAGATCATGGCATCTGGTCCCATCACTTTATGTGAAATAGATGGAGAAACAGTGGAAACAGTGGCTGACTTTATTTTTTTGGGCTCCAAAATAACTGCAGATGGTGATTGCAGCCATGAAATTAAAAGACACTTACTCCTTGGAAGCGGAGAAGGCAATGACACCCCACTCCAGTACTCTTGCCTGGAAAATCCCATAGATGGAGGAGCCTGGTAGGCTGCAGTCCATGGGGTCACTAAGAATCGGACACAACTGAGCGACTTCACTTTCAGTTTTCCCTTTCATACTATGGAGAAGGAAATGGCAACCTGCTCCAGTGTTCTTACCTGGAGAATTCCAGATGGTGGAGCCTGATGGGCTGCCATCTATGGGGTCACACAGAGTCGGACATGACTGAAGCAACTTAGCAGCAGCAGCACTCCCTGGAAGAAAAGTTATGACCAACCTAGACAGCATATTAGAAAGCAGAGACATTACTTTGCCAACAAAGGTCTGTCTAGTCAAGGCTATGTATGGATGTGAGAATTAGACTATAAAGAAAGCTAAGTGCTGAAGAATTGATGCTTTTGAACTGTGATGTTGAGAAGACTCTTGAGAGTCCCTTGGACTGCAAGGAGATCTAACCAGTCCATTCTAAAGGAGATCAGTCCTGGGTGTTCATTGGAAGGACTGATTTTGATGCTGAAACTCCAATACTTTGATCACCTGGTGCGAAGAGCTGACTCATTTGAAAAGACACTGATGTTGGGAAAGATTGAAGGCAGGAGAAGAAGGGGATGACAGAGGATGAGATGGTTAGATGTCATCACCAAGTCAATGACCATGAGTTTGGGTAAACTCTGGGAGTTGGTGATGGGCAGGGAGGCCTGGCATGCTGTGATTCATGGGGTTGCAAAAAGTTGGGCATGACTGAGTGACTGAACTGAATTGAACTGAGAAGATAAGCTCCAAAGAAAGTTATTTCTACCAGGTGGAGGAGGCTCTTGAAAAATATTTCATTCTTTGGCCATATCTGGCAACTGACAAAGTGATAAGAAGTTAGTTTTGAAGAATCACTCAGCAAAACAACAGTAACAGTGACTATGATGATGATGTTAATGACAAACTAACTGTATCAGAATAAGGTGTCGGGCACAATGGATTTAAGCTGAAAAGAGAGACTTAACATGCTGAATGGGAAGAATGGCAAGGACTGGATGCTAGGCTGGGGTCTACATTTAGATCCCTAGTAAGAAAGGAAGTCAAAGTAAAATCTAAAAGATGCATTTCAGTACACGGAGTGAGGCAGGGTTAGGCTGACTATGATCTCCCACTTCTTTCATAGAAACTTTCAGCTTTGGTCCCAAGTCCCTCAGCACTTGTGGTTGATGCTGGTAGCAGCCGGAGCTTTTCCTTTGGTTTCTCTGGTGAAACATTGGCAACGATTGCCAGCAAATTGACTAGAAGGAATTAGATCATGAGCACATTGTTAAATACCCCAGAACGATCTTCAAAGTTAAAAAAAAAAAAAAAAAGTAGTTAATATTGAGACATTTTAAGTCTAGCCATTTTGTGAAACCATTTTGATGGTTTCTGTTTTCTAGGGAAACCAGAAAGGAAGAGTCTGTTCTCCATTCCTTCTAAAGACCTAGAGGTATTGGATATGGCTGTTCTTTGGTCTCAAGACTGACTTGGTCTACCAAGTTGAGTTTCAAAAAGCAGCAACTGATATTACTCTTTTAAGTAAAATCTGAGCAAATTCAGTACAATCACTTGAATGCATTATGATTGCAAATGAATGTACAACATAACCTCCATAGCTAAACACTTAATTGTCAATGTCCTCTGCTCACATTGCTGTTTTTCAGGTGGTGTAGTTAATGATCGCTGGACCTCTAGCTGCATTTGTGGGCATGTATGTTGTTTGTGGAAAGGGTACTGGGAACATAGAGTAGAAAGGTGTGAGGTGACTGCATTTGAGTGTTTGACTTATCTTTTAAATTTGTTTAGTTATATTTTTTAGTGTCCTACCTTTTGAGCTTTCTATGCCACTAAGTGGTAGATTTCATCTATATTTTCACCATCAAAAACTGTATGTGTGTTACCCTAATGTCACAATCATGGTCAAAAAATTTCTTTTTTAGGCCCTTTGAATAGTTGCCTTTTAAAACATCCTCATTCTTCTAAATATATTCCAGACTAGCCTGGGTTTTCTTTTGTGTTTTTGCTAATGTTTCTGTGTATAAACCTTTAGTATATGCATATATTTTCAATCACATGTCCTGTCTTCACTTACCTTACCTTGGACAGACAAAAAAGCTTTGTTGTTGTTGTTGTTGTTGTCATTGTTGCTTACCTATAGTACTATATACACTCAGATCTAGACTTTTAATGACTATTCCTGATATTCGGGTTTCATGTGATTGCAATCCAAACCAAATGCCCTATTCATTTTACCACTGAATAGGAAATGATCCCAGCTGAAGAATACTCAGCCTCTTTAAAATTTGATAAATATTTCTGTTTTATTTTTTAAAATTAATTAATTTATTTTAATTGGAGGCTAATTACAATATTGTGGTGTTTTTATGCCATACATTGACGTGAATCAGCCATGGGTAATAGATTTTAATACCATCTTTTTGGGCAACTAAACTCCCTAGCTGGGAATTCTTCTTCCAAATGTCCAAGTTTTCCTTGCTTCAAGAACAAGACAGCTGGTATTGGAGCACAACTCTGGGAGCAGTCACTTGTCTGGGAGCAGACAGTTGTCTGGGCACAGTCTTCTCACCGCTAAGGATATTCCCATCCAGCTCAAGTTCATTGCTGCTGCATGAAGATCTGCCCATGGTCTCAGGGAAGATGTGTGTGAATAAAACTGCTGAGATGGTTGATGCCATTTATTACTCCTTGTACTAGTGAGGATTTATGGCAAATACTGGAAGGAGCAACTTAACACTATGATATAATTTCACTCAAACATGGGTTGCATGAAAAGACCAATATGTGTACTGACAGTCTTAAGTTAATAAAAAATTACCATCCTCTACATACAACCCCAAAACATTGTCCTGTAACTTGATAGTTATTCTAAGCTCTTGATAATATTTCTGCTTTCCACTTCTTAAATTCCATGTAAGAAAATAATAGTAAAAGGAAAAATAATGACATGCTCATGAAAAACCTTCATAATTCAAAAATAAGCTATCAAATGGGTCATCTTGTTTGTCTTGAAAGCAAATATGTGAAATAAATAGAAATTTTTATTATTCTCATTCATTTTAATGTCTGGATACCAAAGTATTTAAGTGATTTGTTCATGATCATGTAAACACATATTAACAGGTTGAGGTCCAGGTCTTGCAACTACAAAAATTAGGACTGTTCCTAGCAGGCTCTTCTCATATTCCTCCTCACTGGTTCTTTCTCTCAACTTCTTTTATTCTGATATCATCCATATTTTCCCATAGTATTCAGTTACCTCAATGCTTGCTTTTTTATAACTTCTTAATTCCTGTCTTTTTGAATTCCTCATTTATAACTTCTTTTTTAAACCTTCATAAAATTATAAGATCATAGGTCATTAATCTTAGAAGGCATAAAACTTTAGTCCAAACTTCAAAGAAAGTTTTTTTTTCCCCACAAAATCCTGGATGCATGTTTTTCTACTTGTTCTTGAGTATCTCATTCAAATTTTGATCCTAGTTTTGCCACCCGAAGCTAATGAAAGTTTGTTCTTTTAATACTCAAAGACAGATTTAATTTCCTGAAAAGTCTTTTTAGGTAGGCTTTATTAATCTTAATTTTATTAACTACTCTTCCTTGGGTTTCAAATCAGAGAACTTTTAGATTCAAATGATAAAAAGCATGATCCAAACTTAAGTTTAAAAAAAGAATTTATTTTCTTTAACAACTAAAATATCTAGAATCAGACTACAAGATTGAGCTGGTGTAGAGGTTCAAAAACACTCCCATGTTGATTGCAGAAGAACATGAATTCCGGATTAAGGGGAATGTTCTGTATTATGGTGGTGGATACTCGACTCTATGCATTTGTCAAAGGGCATAGAGCTATATAAAATACTTCATAAAGAGTGTATTTTATTGATGTAAATCTAAAAAATCAGTTAGGATGTGGGAATAACCCAAATTGGAATGGAATGTTTATGTCTACTGTATTATGGGAAAAAAAACAATCTCCATATCATCCTCTCTAACAGTGGAACAGAATAACACAGAACCATAATCAGATTTTTTTTCATATGTAGCAGATGAATTTTCTGGCATTGCATATGAAAGAACCAAGGAGAAACGCCTTCTTTAAATATTAGTATGGCCAAATAGTCAAAGAACAAGATATTCAATGTAGAAAAAATAATATAAACTTCTTGCTTTGAGTTTACTAGGTTCAATATATGGAATTATATTAATATGTGATATGGTAATCACATTTATCTCAATATAATTAATCAGAAGAAGAAATAATCATTAAATCCTGAGTCCTATTCCTGATCAGAACTCAATTACTTGTGTTGAAATCTCAAACCATGTAAATTCCAATATAATATTTTATGTCACTTGGAAAGTTCTTACAATTGTTAACCCTAAATTTTAAAAAAAATTTAGATGAGAGTAAACTAAATGATTTCTCCAGGTTCTTACATCTTGTTTATTTGATTATAAAAAATGAATCATTTTATTCAGTTTCCCTCTCAGTATTAATAACTGCTTTTCTTCCTGTCAAGGATGATAAAATGTGAGACACAGAGTAGTATTTACTGGCAAGAATAGTACAGAATTCTATTCATGAAAACTATAAGCAATCTTTGTGAAAAATACTACTACACTGTACTCAGGTCAAAATGAAAGCTTTTATTTCATTATATTAACTCACTTTTTAAAAAGTCATTTTATATCGAGGTCTTTGCAGCAGAATGCTGTTATCAAAAATATGGTTCACTTAAATACTTGGGAGTATTATTTTTTTTAACTCAGCATTTACGAGGAGCTAAAATACTTATCAGCTCTTAAAAAGATTTAGGAACCAAAGTTGTATTTATTTTTAATTCATCTAGTAAACTATGCAAATCTTTAAGACACTTATGTTTGTCACCACACTTCAAGCATTGTCAGTTCACTGGATTTCATGATGTTTAGGATGCTTTATAGTCGTTGAAGATGTAATTTCTTTTCTTTTCATTAAGTCAAAGACATTTTTCTTTTACATAAATATTAATATAAGAGTTAGGCAAGCATCCAAAAAACCTGTTGACTTGATTTTGTTTTTCTCATCTTCATCAATTTTTTGCTTCATTTATATTCTCCTTTCTCATCCTTTTGAATATAAAATGAGTTGTTTCTTAAACTTTCTGGTATAGTTTAGCATTTATTTTTTAAGTAACTTTTTCCATATGTTTGTTTTTACCTCCATGCAGTCTCTGTGTCTCAACATTCTCTACTCCTAAACTAAAGGAAAAAACAAAAAACAAAAAACTTTAGTTTTCCTTGTTGTGTCTGGCTATGATCTATAAAATCAGGCATTCCCAGCTCTCTACCCTAAGTTTATAATTTTAATTAGCTTGTGTATAAAATTTCCCTCCTGACTCCATTGCCCAGTTAAAAGAAGTTTCAACTTCCTCCACTCCCAAGAAGTGAGATATGCAGGAAAACAGTGATTAAAGGATTAAGAAGAAACCCTTAGAAATCCTATTCCTTCTCTGAAGAAAATTAGGTCAAGTTTTGCCCTGTTTTCTGCTTGGCTTCAGAGTTCATGGCTGGCCAACAATATTTGATGATTTTAAATGGCTTTTGGCTTTTCCTTTTAAAAATAAGATTAGTTATGTACGTCATGTGAACTCCTGCATTTGTGGTAGCACACACTAGATTTAAGGTTATTACTCTTTTTTCCATTACTGATGCTGTCTTTACTCAGAAGTTTATCAAGGACATTCCTTCTTGAGTTGGAAATTTTAGTGCTTGGTCTCAGAGGTTGACCAATTACTGTTCATCTGAGCTCATTCAAATCTTCAAAGAGAGTCAAAACAAATAAGGGAGCATGGTAGAGACTGTTAATCCCCCTGAAAGAAAGACAAATTAGGCAGTATCTATGCCTTTGAACTGTGGTGTTGGAGAAGACTCTTGAGAGTCCCTTGGACTGCAAGGAGATCCAATCAATTCACTCTGAAGGAGATCAGCCCTGGGATTTCTTGGAATCCCAGGAATGATGCTAAAGGGGAAACTCCAGTGCTTTGGCCACCTCATGCAGAGTTGAGACATTGGAAAAAACTCTGATGCTGGGAGGGATTGGGGGCAGGAGGAGAAGGGGACAACAGAGAATGAGATGGCTGGATGGCATCACAGACTCGATGGACGTGAGTCTGAGTGGACTCTGGGAGTGGTGATGGACAGGGAGGCCTGGAGTGCTGCAATTCATGGGGTGGCAAAGAGTCGGACATGACTGAGTGAGTGAACTGAACTGATGCAATCAAGGCAGAATGGAATGTAACTGAAAGATATGGTCATTCCAGTTTTCCAAAACCTTTCACCAATATCCAGCTGGAAGCAGAATTTAGGAAAAAGATGTGATCAGGCTGTAAGATAATAATATATTATTATTATAGGTGAGAATGAAACTCACCTATTCTATTTTTCATGTTTCTTCTGTCCTGAATATAAATTCAAAGTTCATGTAGATTACATGATTTGGGTATGCATCTTATTTGAATATAGTTATTAATTAACACTTTTCTCACTTGCTTTTTTGACATCACTCTTGTTCTCCATGCTCTCTAGAAGACCATAGATTGTGGCTTAGAGAGATTTTACATCTAGTATCCTAAACGTCAGTGGACAATGAATGGTGTTCGGGAGCCTGCTCATTCTGGATCCTGAGAGCTGATTGTTAAATATTTCAGGAATTTGTGTTAAACACAGCTCCTATTAAAAGATAAATATATAGTAAGCCATATTAAAATTTCACTGTTTCTTAATTATTGTACTGTATGTCCCTGAGGTTGTTTATATCTGTTTCATCTGCCATAGGGGAATACTGCCCAGCGCTGTTCACCCATTCATAACCCTGTATTCCTGAGGTTGTTTATATTTGTCCCATCTGCCATGTGGGAATACTGCATTGCACTGTTCACCTATTCATAATTCTGTGTTCAGTGGTGCCACGTGTGTGGTTTGCAATTGACCATAATGGAAGTATATACATTTTGTGAATGGAAAATGCTGCTCATCAGAGCTTCCTCCCACACTTTTTACTCCAGAAAGTTAAAATTTTACCAGCCTACCACTGGATATATATAGTGTACTTAAAAATAAAGAACCTAGAACTCATTAAATTTCTTAAAATTGCATTATCCAGGAATCCTTATTTATCTTGACCTTTGATTATTTATATTTATATGATTATTATTATATTTTTATGATTATTCTAGCTTTCCCAGTAGGAAAATTTTGAAGTTAACAGATATTGAATAAGCTTGTGTTTCTGCAGCTTGTATCCCATTGTAAAACCTGCCTTCAAATTTACCTAAAAGATTGGAGAATCAACTTGTACAAGTACTAAAACCAATAAGATAATTCAAGAAATTTAAATATGATCAAGATATTTCAACTCACAGGAAAAGGTTCAGTTCAGTTCAGTTCAGTAGCTCAGTTGTGTCCGACTCTTTGCGACCCCATGAATCACAGCACGCCAGGCCTCCCTGTCCATCACCAACTCCTGGAGTTCACTCAAACTCATGTCTATCGAGTCCGTGCTGCCATCCAGCCATCTCATCCTC